>CM028363.1:14536613-14716273 GCA_016624345.1 Platycodon grandiflorus
CTGGCTTGGGTAGAGGGCCACCGATAGCGATGGTAGCGGCGGTGTGGGCAGCGGCGGCACCGATGCCCGACCGCGGCAGCGGCCCCGGCAGCTGGCCTCGGCGTTGGTTGTCCTTTTGGCCATATCATCCGATGGCGGGTGATGTTGTTGGCCGTGAAGGCGTAGGTGTTGGACACCTTGATGAGGTCGTCGATGGCGACCAACTCATCAATCTCCTCATAACATCGGAGGATGACATTAATAACCCTTACAAAGGGCCTCTTCATGGAAGGGTGAGCTTGGACTTGGCAACGCTCTGGGATAGCATTGAGAAGATAATTTTGGCCCGGTTGAGTTGCTTGCGAAGGACCACGGCTTTGGTCCACATCAGTGCTGAGGAGGTGAAGATGTCCCTGAGCCATTTTTGAATAAGATGCTCTTGTCGAGCGGATGGGCGATATGATAGGGGTTTTGGGAAGAGGTTCTGGACATCTCGGAGAACCTCTGCGGTTGGGCGGATCTGCATCATTTCCCAAGCAAGTGCCAGATTCGGCATCGGTCAAGTCAATTTGCCTTGACGGGCGGTCAAGTTTCTCAACATCCTTATAGGTCAACTGATGTAGTGGCCTACGATGTAGCCCTTGATATAGCTTAAGTTGAGCGCTCAGGCACTAGGGGAGGAGGAGCGAGAATCATCCTTGTATAAAACTTCCTCGGCTAGATGATTCTTTGTAGTGGGTGTCGTTGAGTTGAAACAAGGGAAGAAGGCCACACTCGGCCAAATCTTTGAAGAAGCATCACCGGCGAGATGTGCTAATGATGGAGTCTCTGTCGATTGTCATCCCGGGTGATAACTTTGACACGGGAAGGGTCTGATTGGGAGCTCGGCGGCAATGCGGCCACAGTTTGGCTTAGACGGCGGAGGATGAAGTAGTGGCAAGCGACTTTGAGGATTTAGATTTTCCCTACATGATCGGCGAGATGTGAGAACAGCATATATAGGAATCGGCGGATATGCAGAAACGACGAATAATCATGCAATGAGATAATAACATAAACAGTACTATTTAGATCAAAACCCAAAATATAGACAATTTAAAGCATAATATAAAACGGTTCATCATCTGGGTTTTCAAATATCGGCGAGTTTGTCGATATTCAAGCAAACAAAGCGATATAAATTGAAAACATAGTACCAGGAATCTCTACAACATTTTACACCCCAAGCATGATTCAAGCAATCGCAGATAGCACGGTTCATCAATGGCGGACGGGTTTAAAGACTTAAATTAGGTCAAAACAAGATCCTAAAATTGGATTTAAATGACTCGAAGGTGTAGAAATCCTTACCATTGATGATTTTAAGCTTGAGAACTTGAGAACTTTGTAGGTTTAAGAAGATTTGAATCGGTTGTAGATTGGAAGGTGAGGAGTTTTTGAAAGTTGAAAATGGCGGTTATGAGAGCAAGTGAAGAGTCATTTGTCGATTTGTCCTTTTATACCTCGACAGGCCAATAAATGACATTTGATAAAATTTGAAGTCCGCATTTATTACGATGAGTCCAGTGCGTATTGGCGCTTAAGTCCCTTATTTTATCAAAGTGCCTATTTTATCCAAATGTCTATTTTATAGAGAATTTGCCGATATGAATATAGATAACCTAGTTTATAAAATGACTTAAGGAATTTGCTAGAAAGGTTAAGGATTGAGGTCAAGCATACCAAGCTCTCCTCTTAAATAAGCAAACTGGTTGAATCAAGTGGTTTTGTGAAGATGTACGCTACGATTCTCTGTAGGCACATATTGCATCTTGATGTTACCTTTTTCAACATGATCTTTAAGAAAGTGATATCTCACATCAATGTGCTTTGTTTTGGAGTGCATGACGGATTTTGAGGCGAGATTCTTTGATGTGTTGTCACATTATAGGACAATCATCGGTTTTGATCTCATAGTCAACTAGTTCTTTGTTTGATCCACAGCGGTTGTGGCTACAGCGGCTATGTATTACCTTCGGTTGTTGAAGTTGAAACAGAGGTTTGTTTCTTCTGGCCCATGAGACAAGTCTATTTCCTAAGAATTGACATGTCCCTTGTGCTTTCTGTCAACTTTACATGCGGCAAAATCGGCATCGAATAGCCTATAAGATTAAAAGATGAATCTCTAGGATACCGATTCCCAAATTGGGAGTATCTATCGAGATATCGATGATTCTTTTTTGCTTGTAGGTGAGACTCCTTTGGATCGGCTTGAAACCTAGCACAAACACAAGCAGCAAACATGATATCGGGCCTACTAGCGGTTAAGTATAAAAGTGAACCAATCATGCCTCTGTAGAGAGTCATGTCCACTTTCTTGCCCTTCTCATCTTTGTCAAGATGGCGGTTAGTAGTAGGAGTCTTTGAAGCGTTTGCATTCTCAAGACCAAATTTCTTGATAACATCCTTTGCATATTTGGCTTGATTGATGAAGATACCATTTGAACTTTGTTGAATTTGAAGACCAAGGAAAAAATTGAGCTCTCCGTCATGCTCATCTCAAATTTACTCTGCATAAGCTTTTCAAACCTTTTGCAAAGATTTTCATTAGTAGAACCAAAGATAATATCATCAACATATATTTGAACAAGTAAGGAATGACCTTTATGTTCATAATGAAAAGAGTAGTGTCAATTTGACCTCTTACAAAGCCTTGAGATATCAAGAACTTTGAAAGGGTCTCATACCGAGCTCTTGGAGCTTGTTTAAGTCCATAAGGGCTTTCCTCGGCTTGTAGACATCTTCTCTCCTTGAGCAGTCTATGAACCCGGTGGTTGCTCAACATAGACTTCTTCTTGAAGTTCTCCATTCGAAATGCACTCTTTACATCCATTTGATAAACTTTGAAGTCTTTGTAAGAGGCATAGGCCAAGAATAATCGATAGCCTCTAATCTTGCAACGGAGCAAATGTCTCATCATAGTCAATACCCTCCTCCATACGTATCCTTGGGCTACCGGTCTTGCCTTGTTTCTTGTAATGTTGCCGTTTTCATCCATTTTGTTTCGAAAACCCACTTTGTCCCAATAGCGCTTGTCCTTTAGGCCTAGGGACTAGTGACCGAGACTTGGCATCTGTCAAATTGGTTTAGCTCTTCTTGCATAGCTTCCACCCGGCTTGGATCTTCCAGAGCTTCATCAATCTTTTGGGTTCAATGTTAGATACAAATGCGGTAGAATACATGCATTCATTCCTTGAAGCTTGTCTAGTTTGAACACCGGCATTAAGATCTCCAATGATTTGAGTGATAGGATGATCTTTTACTTCCCTAACTACTGCGGGTTGAACTTGTCCTATTGCATCGGAGAGTTGGATTCTTGAGAAGTAGAAGTAGTGAAGCTTGGTTTTCTAAGGGTAGGTTAATTCCAAGGTAGGTTGTATGACTTACGGTGTGGAAGGCAAAGGGATTCGGGTTTTGAGTGTTCATTTGATGGTTCGTTTGAGGATTCTAACAGGTTGACTCTTGGAAGATCTTGTGAAGAAGGAGGATCGGCGGATCACGGGATTAGGGACATTACGTACTGTCTCATATTCATCGAGAATCATTAGTAACCTTAGGAGCCAAATGTGGCCCAATGAAATCAAATTCATCAAAAGAAACATGCAGATTCAACAACTCTAAGTGAAGTTTTATTATAAACTCTGTATGCTTTTGAAAACTTGGCATATCCCGGAAAAATTCCTTCATCACTTTTGGATTCAAACTTACCTCTATGTTCTCTACCATTGTAAAGAACATAGCATTTACAACCAAATATTTTAAAGAATCCAATGTTGGGAGCTCTGCCTCTCCATATTTCATATGGAGTTTTGTTATGAAATTTATTTATGATGGACTGTTTTGTGTGAGCGGCGGTGTTCCGGCTTACGCCGAAATACATAGCGGTTTGGCTTGGCAATCATTGTCTTTTGCTTCAATGAGAGTTCTGTTCTTCCTTTCAGCGACTCCATTTTGTTGAGGTGTGCCAACTAGAGAAATTGTGACCAATTCCATTCATCACAATATTTAGCTACACCATTGTTCTTGAACTGTTCCATTGTACGATCGACATCGAGATATCATCATCCACAGTAGTCTTACGAAGTTGATTAATGATGTCATATGCTTCATCTTTGGAGGACATCATTTCTACCCAAGTAAATCTTGAGTAATCATCAACTACCACAAGAGTATACTTGCGCCACCAAGACTTGTAGTAGTTCTGAGTCCAAGAGATCCATGTGCAAAGGCAGAGTGCAGTTGTTGATAGGCAAGGCTTGCTTTTGAAGGAAGACTTATGTAGTTTGCCCGGTTGACATGCTCTGCGAGGCGTGTGATTCAGTGATATTTTAGGCAAACCAACAACTAGATTGTCTTTTGATAGCTTCTCAGGTATTTGAAATTTAGATGACTAAGCCTTTTATGCCACAACCAATTTGTTGTCGGTTGATGACCTAGCAACCAAGCATAGATTTGATTTTCTTCCAAGCATTTAGGTCAACAGCATAGACATTCCCTTTTGAATCCGGTCGGGATAGTTGAACATGTTTCATTGTCCTTTATGAGACATTGACTAGAGGAAGCGACAGTTAGACCTTTATCACAGAATTGTGATATGCTCGAAATTGTGCTTTAAACCTTCAACTAGAAACTTTGTTGACAGAGAGATTGCCTACGATAATACTTCCATAACCAATGGTCTTCCCTTTTGAGTTATCTCCAAATATGGTGAGGACCCTTTGCTTCAACAATGCTTGAGAGAAGATTTGGATCACGGTCATATGCTTTGAGCATCCTTGTCTAGATACCATAGATCTTTCTCTTCTTCATTGACATGACCATATAGCATTCTGAAATATAGACATTTAAGAATATGGTCCCCTTTTATTTTTGGGTCCTCAAGGTTAGCAACCTTTTGGGATCCACCTGTTTAACCTTTGGAGGAGTAAATCCTCTAGATTTAGGTGTGAATCTCGGAAGGCATTCATGAATCTCATGACCATGGCATTTCTGAAAGAGCATTTGTGAAATCCTTCAACATGAGTAATGATTTCTTTTGAGGCTTCTTAATATCGGCGGTTTTGGAATGATCTTTCTTGATAATTGGCCTATAGGACTTAGGGCGATAATGCCTTTTCTTGTTGATGTTAGGTTTACCATAGATAGACCTCTTATCAACAGATTTTGTATTTACGAGCACATGTCCTTTAAACCTTTATCTGCAGAATTCACTTCTTTTACCCTTTTATAGGCGAGTGTTGGAATCGGCGGTCTTGCCTTTGACAAATTTAATAGGTTTGAGTAGAATTCCTAGACTTGCTATTAGTCATCCTGTTTTCTTAGGGTGACTAATGGCAGTTTTAGTTGCTCGACTCACTATTAGCGAGTCATTCTTTGGCGATTGCTTTCTTTTGGACTTGTCTTTTGTGTCCTTGGGATAAACAAAAGGAACTTTGTTAAAGCCAAGTCCTTGTCTTTTGGGAGGCTGCTGGTCATAAGAAACTTCTAACCAATTCTTGACAATTGCTTGAGATGTCTCATCCTTTTGAGAACTAGAAGAACTACCTACTTTGAACTCACTTTGGAAACCAATGCCGGTTTGTCATCTAAAGTTTTGGTTTGAGAGAATGGCATCAAAGTTTCCTTTAGAGTTATTCAAGTATTGACAACCTTTTGAAGGTCATCTTTCTCGAATTTATCTTCTTGATGTGTTCAAGTAGGAAATCCACTTTTCGGTCAAAGCTTTGTTCTCTTTTTGCAATTTGATACTTTCAAACTTTGTCTATCAAGATCTTTGATCTTAGACATCAAGGTTGATTTCTCGAGACGACTAGTTCATGCTTCTTGGCTAATTTCACATAGGCGACTTTGAATTTTGAAAATTCTTCGGCATGTCTTTATTAGCTTTGATGAGCTCTCCCTTTGAAGGTTCATTAAGCTCATCATCATCATTTGTCATCTTGTTGAAATGGTAATGACCTCACTGAATCATGTGGTGACTCCTGGCCATAAGGCATATGTTGGCTTCTTGGCAAAGTCACAAGAGTCATCCTCATCGGTGTCGATGTCACACCATGTAGGCGGTGCTTTCATCAATGTCTTGACCACCATCCCTTTTTGTTTTTGAAATTTAGTTTGGGTTTCTTATAAAATTCATATTTTGGCTTTGGACATTTAGAGGCAAAATGGCCTGGTTTCCTCTGATTAAAACAAACTAGCTCATTATCCTTTTGATGGTCTGCGATTTATAAGGAGCGAGAATTTTTGGTTGAGGTTGTTTTATAAGGAACGGCGTTTTGTGAGAAGACCTATGTGATGATGGTTTATTAAACCTTTTGAAACGTTGATATTTCTTTACAAACATAGCAAAGGCTTCGTCGAAAGAATATCATCATCTTCTTTGGATGTAGAAGGTGTTTCATCGGGTTTTGAACAGGAAGGTTCGATGGCATGGTGGTAAGGACAAGTTTTTAAAACTCTTTTCCATTTCTTGAGCTTGTTGGATCTCAAGCTCATAAGCGAAAGACTAGCATAAAGGTTTCTAAGAGTCAATTTGTTTAGATCTTTTGACTCTTTCATGGCGATGATCTTAACATGCCATAGGCCTAGTGCATTTAGAAATCTCATGTTTATTTCTTTCTTTTCATACTTCTTTCCTAATGAATAGCAAGAGTTGACTACCTCATAGAATCTGTCATAGGCACTTCGCAGAGACTCTTTGGGATCCTTTTGAAGGAGTCAAACTTACGGATGCAGGTATATAATTTGTTGTTCTTTGTCTCGCCATCACCTTCAAGATATTCAAGGATGGCTTCCCATCTCCTTTCTTTGTGTCCAAGTTGATAATCTGGCGATAAGTGCTTATATCAACAGTGGTAATGATGTTGATGGCCTTTCCATCGAGCATCATTCTTTCTGTCTTCATCATCCCACTCTTCTTCGGCTTTGGTACTTCAGGTGCGGCGGTTGGATCTACCGCGGCGGTGTATTAGGCTTCATTGGAATTACGGGTCCATCGTGACACATTTCCACAAACGTTTGTCAATTGAATTCATATGTCTTTTGACTTTATCTTTCCAGATGTCAAAGTGAACTTCATCCAAGACAGGACAATGGTTCACGTTTGAGGTTTCCAACATTTGGTGAGCAGCCATGATCTTTAATCTCTCGAGGTTAATCTCGGAAAAACTAGTTTTCAAAGAGTTAAGCTCGATACCAATGTTAGGTCCAAGGTTGCTCTATATAGGCTAGAAGGGGGTTGAATAGCCTATGTCCAATTTTTGAAATTGATTCAAAAATCTTACTTCACTAGGGATTTAAAAATTTTGCGGGCGGAAGTCTTGTGAAGCACGGGACAAGTTGAGAATGGGCGATCTTGGCGGGACAAGATCGCGGTTCTTAAGATTGGAAATCGGAAATTTAAAGCAACACAATCAAATCACAATCACACAAAAAGAGACAGAATATTTAATATGGTTCACACTTATAAATAAGTGCTACGTCCACAACCAAAGTGGTCAACTTTGGATTTGAAAATCGTGTACTAAGTTTTTCCACTAGATATTTTACAAACTAAATCTCTAATGGATTGTGTACAAAAATTTTGTTGACCAAGTGTTTGTGTGGGAGAATTGATATCAATTAGATACAATTCTAGTGAGCTATGAAAAGCTAGGTGTTGCAATCAATGAAGAGCTTTAGTGGGTGATCGTCTTAGAGTGAAGCTCTTCAAAGAAGGAAGTACGAATAGGACGTTTAAGCTTTTAATGTACTTGAAGAAGATGAAGAAGATTCAGAGTTGTAGTTGTTGAAGTGTGTTAAATGCAGCAATGGAGTCTCCTTTTATATGCAGGAGGAAGCTTGGAGCCGTTGGAGGTCTTCTAATTTTGAATTTAAGAGCAATTAATGCTCTAATCTGGTTGTTAACTCTGATAGGGTGGCACGTAGCTTGCGATCTGTCTCGACACTTTGCTAAAAATAGGCGGTGCATTGCGGGAGGAATGTCCTTTTCGAGTGTATGCCAAGAATGGAAACCTTCATTGAATGTGATTTGCGGGTTAACGTTGCATCGAAGTCAATGAGGTCTTGATTAGGACATGTCTTAGGCGGATCTCTATCGGACGTTCTTAAGGTTCATCGACATTGCGATGAAGCTTGGCCGATATGAGCTTGTCCGATATTCAACCGAAAGACGCTTATGCGATGTTTGCCTATGGTGCGAGAGGACGTCCAGATGTCCTATAGGCTATCTTCTCCAAGACTTATACAAATTTGCAACCCTAAACTATTCAAGCTATGCCTAAGTACAAGTTGCCACACTAACAGACACGCAGGCCCATTAGTCACCTTGACTTAGACTTAGGTTATGGATTCAAGCAAATCTAGGCTAAGATACAACAGGTTGTAAATGCTATGTTCTTTACAATGGTAGAGAACATAGAGGTAAGTTTGAATCCAAAAGTGATGAAGGAATTTTTCTGGGATATGCCAAGTTTTCAAAAGCATACAGAGTTTACAATAAAACTTCACTTAGAGTTGTTGAATCTGTACATGTTTCTTTTGATGAATTTGATTTCATTGGGCCACATTTGGCTCCTAAGGTTACTAATGATTCTGATGAATATGAGACAGGTACAGAACAGCCAAGTCCCAGATCTGCTGATCCTCCTTCTTCACAAGATCTTCCAAGAGTCAACCTGTTAGAATCCTCAAACGAACCAACAAATGAACACCCTGAAAACCCTGAATCCCCTTTGCCTTCCATACCAGAAGTCATACAACCTACCTTGGAATTAACCTACCCTTTAGAAAACCAAGCTTCAGTTACTTCTACTTCTCAAGAATCCAACTCTGCCGACGCAATAGGACAAGTTCAACCTGCAGAAGTTAGGGAAGTAAAAGATCATCCTATCACTCAAATCATTGGAGATCTTAATACTGGCGTTCAAACTAGACAAGCTTCAAGAAATGAATGCATGTATTCTACTGCATTTGTATCTAACATTGAACCCAAAAAGATTGATGAAGCTCTGGAAGATCCAAGCTGGGTGGAAGCTATGCAAGAAGAGCTAAACCAATTTGACAGATGCCAAGTCTGGTCACTGGTCCCTAGGCCCAAAGGACAAACAGTTATTGGCACAAAGTGGGTTTTCAGAAACAAAATGGATGAAAACGGGAACATTACAAGAAACAAGGCAAGACGGTAGCCCAAGGATATAGACGGAGGAGGGTATTGACTATGATGAGACATTTGCTCTGTTGCAAGATTAGAAGCTATCAGTTATTCTTGGCCTATGCCTCTTTCAAAGACTTCAAAGTTTATCAAATGGATGTAAAGAGTGCTTTTCGAATGGAGAACTTCAAGAAGAAGTCTATGTAGAGCAACCTCCTGGATTCATTAGCGCTCAAGAAGAGAAGATGTCTACAAGCTGAGGAAAGCCCTTTATGGACTCAAACAAGCTCCAAGAGCCTGGTATGAGACCCTTTCAAAGTTCTTGATATCTCAAGGCTTTGTAAGAGGTCAAATTGACACTACTCTTTTCATTATGAAATATAAAGGTCATTCCTTACTTGTCCAAATTTATGTTGATGATATTATCTTTGGTTCTACTAATGAAAATCTTTGCAAAAGGTTTGAAAAGCTTATGCAGAGTAAATTTGAGATGAGCATGATGGGAGAGCTCAATTTTTTCCTTGGTCTTCAAATTCAACAAAGTTCAAATGGTATCTTCATCAATCAAGCCAAATATGCAAAGGATGTTATCAAGAAATTTGGTCTTGAGAATGCAAACGACTTCGGCCTCCTATGGCTACTAAGCGCCATCTTGACAAAGATGAGAAGGGCAAGAAAGTGGACATGACTCTCTGAAGGCATGATTGGTTCACTTTTATACTTAGCTGCTAGTAGGCACGATATCATGTTTCTTTGTTTGTGTTTGTGCTAGATTTCAAGCTGATCCAAAGGAGTCTCACCTACAAGCGATCAAAAGAATCATCGGATATCGATAGATACTCCCAATTTGGGAATCGGTATCCTAGAGATTCATCTTTTAATCTTATAGGCTATTCGATGCTGATTTTGCTGCATGTAAAGTTGACAGGAAAAGCACAAGTGGGACATGTCAATTCTTAGGAAATAGACTTGTCTCATGGGCGAAGAAGCAAACCTCTGTCTCAACTTCAACAAGAAGTAGAATACATAGGCGCTGGTAGCTGCTGCTCACTGTGGATCAAACGGCAACTTGTTGACTATGAGATTATTTGCTAATTGTCCTATAATGTGTGACAACACGTCGGCAATCTCGGTATCTCAAAATCTGTCATGCACTCCAAGACAAAGCACATTGATGTGAGATATCACTTTCTTAAAGATCATGTTGAAAAAGGTAACATCGGCATGAAATATGTGCCTCTGAGAGAATCGGGTAGAGACATCTTCACAAAACCACTTGATTCAACCAGGTTTGCATATTTAAGAGGAGAGCTTGGTATGCTTGACCTCAATCCTTAACCCTTTCTAGCAAATTCTTTAAGTTATCTTCTAACTGTTGTTATTAAGCGCCTACGTGATCCGATCGCATCTGCCGAGTACATAGACAACCTTGAGTAAGTATCTACATTCATATCGGCGGTCTTCTATAAAATAGGCGAGACTTAAGTGCGCCATACGTACGGTGACTCATCGGGTAATAAATGCGGATTTCAAATTTTATCAAATTTCATTTATTGGCCTATCGAGGTATAAAGGGCAAATCGCCGTGACTCTTCACTTGCTCCATAACCGCCATTTTCAAACTTTCAAAAACCGCTCTACCTTCGAATCTACAATCTTACTCAAATCCTCTTAAACCTACAAATTTCTCAAGTTTTCGGGCTTAAAATCATCAATGGTAAGGATTTCTACACCTTCTTGAGTCATTTAAATCCGTTTTAGGATCTTGTTTTGACCTAATTTAAGTTTTTAAAGCGTCGCCATTGATAAAGCTGTGCTATCTTGCGATTGTTGCTTGAATCATGCTTCTTTGGTGTAAAATGTGTTGTAGAGATTCTGTGGTACTATGTTTTCAGTTTATATCGGTTTGTTTGCTTGAATCGACAAACTCGGTAGATATTTGAAAACCCGGATGATGAAGCTGTTCTTATATTATGCTTTAAATTGTCTATATTTTGGGTTTTGATCGAACGATTACTGTTTGTGTTAATATCGGTGATCACTCACATCGGTTGTATTTAATCATACCTTCCTATATCTATGTCTGTTCTCATATCCACCATCGTATAGGCAAGGACTACATCTTCCAAGGCTACCGACACAACGTCATCTCTGCATCTGCTAAGCCATCTAGGGCTAAACAGTGAAAATCTTCCACGAGAATCCTTCCCGGGTCAAGTTATCATCTGGGATGACAATCGACCGAGATTCCATTATCGGCACATCTCTGGTGATGCCAGCAGGATTTAACGAGAATGTGGGCTTCTTCCCTTGTTCCAACTTCATGATACCCACTGACAATGCTTTAGGCGAGGAATTTTACACAAGGATGATCCTGCCTCCTCCTCCGGCCAATACCAATGAACCGGTCAACCTAAGCTACATCAAGGGTTACATCGAGGCCATTACATCAAATTGACCTATAAGGATATTGGGGCAATCCTTGAGCGCCTATTGAAGGCAAGCTGGACTTAACCGATCTTTGAATCGACGCTTGCTTGGGAAATGATGCGAGGATGCTCAACGAAAGGTTTTACGAGATGTCCGGAATCTCTTCCCTGAAAATGCTTATCACATCGGTCATCGATCGATAAGAGCATTCTCTTCAAGAATGGGGCAAGAGACATTTTTACATCTCAACAACACGTGGACCAAAGCCGTGATTCTTCGAAAGCGGCTTAGCGGGCAAAAATCGTTTTCTCTATGCTATCTCAAAGTGTTGCTGACGTCCAATCCAACCCCTCCATGCGACGACCTTTCGTAAGGGTCATCAATATCATTCTTCGCAGATTTGAAGAGATCGATGATAAAGTTATCACTGACAACCTCATCAAGGTGTCTAACACCTACGTTTTCACGATCAACAACGTTACCCGCTAGGGATGATATGGCCAAACGAACAATCGTTGTTCTTTGCTGCTGCCGCTTCTTCTACTAGTGGCACCTCTACTCAAGCCAAGGGTAAGCGAAAAGTCACATGTTACGAGGCGAGCCAGCGAGGAGGAGCCTAAACCTATAGGGCTGAACTTCACGAGAACTTTGATCTCGGCAAACTTGATCATGATCCCTATGAACCTTCGAGCCTCCTTCCAAAAGGCCAAACATTCCTCCACTCTCACCCTCCGTCTCAAGAAAAACCGCAAATCTCGCACTAGATGCGAGGTTGAAAAGGATACCTCTAATTTCAAACCCGCAGATCTATCCAAACCCAAACCTAAACAAACCCTCCTACCCACAGACGAATCCTTTGGCCTACCTAAGGTCTCATCCACCTCTTCCTCCACACCAGCCGTTTTTCCATCGGCTGTTCCCCCACCAGCAGTTCCCACCACAACATCTCCATCACCACCTTCTGCCTCCTCTACTCCTACCCAGTCCAAACATGGCAAACGTTTTAAAAGAGTGCAAAGAAGAAGGTACATTTGTGGGAAGCTGCCGATCTTCTCCTCCACCTTCACCACCTCGCCTACTACCACTACCACCTCACCTACTTCCTCACCTCCTCACTCTGCTCCCATCCAAACAACCCCTCACAAGAGCCATCTATCTCACCTGCCACCACCTCTCAACCACCATCTTCCAAACGCTCTATCTCTCCCTCTTCTGACCTGCCTTCCCCCAAACGCCTCAAAATCAACCCTTATAACCACCTACACCCTGAGGTGCAGGATCTGCTGTCCTTCAGAGACAGCAGGCCTAAACCTAACCTGTGATTCGACCCCTACCTTTCTTCCCTTGACTACCCCAAGAGATTTCCTGCCCACCTATATGCCTTGGTGAAATTATCTTTAAGTGGGGTGCATTCTATGACCCCTTCCTCCTTCTGGTCCCAACTCTTTTTCTCTCATAACTCGGCGGTGCAAGATCTCATGATCTTCAACCAATGGGTTACAATTCACAAGGACCTAGGCCTTCCTCTCCCCACGAGAATCAACCGTCTCTTCCTTCTCTCTGCCTAAACCACGGTCTTCACCCTTATATGCCATCCTTCCATCCTTCTTCGCCCGTGGTCTACAACTTCATTGATGTAGTCACCACTTACCTTGGCTTCAACCCTTTCATCCCTATTCTATACCGTTCCCTCACCCTATCTCTATCCCTACTCCTTTTCTCATTGGTCGTCTAAGGCCTCGATCCCCTCTCATCCTTCCATATTATCCATCCCTTCGTCGACCTACACTAGCCAATCCAACCCTCTACCGACCATATTTCCCTATCCTCCTCCGGCCATTCTCCAACATCCTCCGGCCACTCCCGAGTCTTTCACGGCCATCCTTCCCCTCGGCGGGTCCATCATCTCCTCCGGCGAGTCATCGACTCGTCGATACCTATCTCGAGGCGTACATAATTTTTGAAAGATTTTGAGGTCATCTCTGTTGACCTGACCAAGGCCCTGCACCAGCTCTCTGCAGATCAGTCTCACATCACCCATGTCCAGGCTTACTGCATGACCCAAGTAATGGAGATTTCCAGAAGTGCCAAGGCCGCTTTTGATGCCTGCCTGCGCTCTATATCTGCCAGCCAAACTGCTCTTGCCAGCCAGATCTCAGCATCTTCCTCCTCGACCTCTGCCATCTTCAAGACCAATTGGGACAATCTCGCCACAAAAATGATGCAGATCGTCGACATGGTTGAAGCGGCTACAAGCTTGTGCTTCGGTCTCAACGCCATGCAAATCGCTCGTTCACTCCTGTTCGGCGACGCGCAATCTTACCTCCAAGCACTTGGCCTTCTATCGCAAAGAGCACATCACTACTTCCAACCGTCTTGCTCTCATTGATACGTCGCTTGCGTCCATGAAGGAGGAGATGGCTAGACTCAACAATGATCAGCGGACTAGACTTATTGAGCATAATGCCCTACTCAAACGAAAAACGGTGATCTCCTCTGCATTGACTGATACGAAAGAAGAGTTAGCCGAGGTCAAACAGAAAAACATCGATCTTTCCTACGAATTGACCGACGCTAAAGAAGAGCTAGCAGAAGCCAAAGAAGAAATTGCAAAACTAAAGGCTGCTGCTGACTCTAGATGGACATCAAGAGGTTATAGGCAATCATCAGGCAAAGGTCATAGTTCATCTCGATCATCCTCTCGAGCGCCGATAAATTTTTGGTATAATCTTTTGCAAAAACTTTGTAATTAAACTCCGTGTTTAATTCACAATGTCTATATTTTAAATTTTCATGCTTTTTATGAACTGCTTATTATGTGAATGCATGAAAATTAAACCACTGGTTTAAAGACATGTCCTATATTGCCTATTCTGCATGTTTTTAAAATTCAGTCTAATTACAAGTGTCTGATGCTTAATTTCCTATTCGTAAACACTTTGTAATTCTTGAATACAATGACCTGTATGTAAGTTCATCTAGGGCATGCTTATTTAATATATCAATCTTACAAGCATGTTATTACTAGACTTGAACTTGGTCGGTGATATTGTATTCGTAGGGTCATGGACTCAAGCAAATAGGAGGAGATTGTTGTATTTTAGCTTAGATTTGCTTGAATCCATAACCTAAAAGTCTAAGACAAGGTGACTAATGGGCTGCGTGTCTCTTAGTGTGGCAACTTGTACTTAGGCATAGCTTGAATAGCTTAGAGTTGCTAATTGTATAAGTCTTGAAGAAGATAGCCTATAGGACATCGGACGTCCTCTGCACAAATAGGCAAAATTTGATCCAGCAGTCTTACTTTGGTTATCGGACAAGCTCGTACAAGCCAAGCTTTATCTGCAATATTGAAGAACTCCAAGAACGTCCGATAGTCATCTGCTGAAGATATGTCCTAACTCAAAGATCTCATTAATTGCGATACAACGTTAACCTGCAACTCCCATTTAATGAAGATTTCCATTCTAGGCAAATACTCGAAAGGACATTTCTTCGCAAACTCGGACCGCCTATTTTTGGCAAAATGTCGGAGACGGTAACTTGCGAGAACCACCTATCGAGCTCAACAACACCATTAGAGCATTGAATGCTCTTGAATTCAAATTGAGCAACTCATGAAGATCTCCAACGGCTCCAAGGTCCCCTGCATATAAAGGAGACTTCATGGCGGCATTTATCACTTCTTCAACCACTCCAACTCTTGAATCTCCATAGTCTTCAAGTTCTTAAAAGCTTAATCGTCCTATCGTATACATTCATTGAAGAGCTTCACACTTAGGCGTCTAGTCCATTAAAGCTCTTCATTGATTGCAACACCTAGCTTTTCATAGCTCACGAGAATTGTATCTTATTGATATCAATTCTCCCACACAAACACTTGGTCAACAAAATTTTTGTACACAATCCATTAGAGATTTAGTTTGTAAAATATCTAGTGGATAAACTTAGTACACGATTTTCAAATCCAAAGTTGACCACTTTGGTTGTGGACGTAGCACTTATTTATAAGTGTGAACCATATTAAATATTCGTCTATTTGTGTGTGATTGTGAATTGATTGTGTTGCTTTAAATTTCAGATTTCCAAGCTGTTAGAAGCTGGCGATCTTGACTGTGAAGATCAGCTATTCTCAACTTGTCCTATACTTCACAAGTCTTCCGCCTGCAAATCTTTTAAAACCCTAGTGAAGTAAGATTTTTGAATCAATTTCAAAAATTGGACATAGGCTATTCAACCCCCCCCTTCTAGCCTATATAGAGCAACCTTGGACCTAACAACAAGCATTACTTACCTCGCAAAAGCGGTCTTATGAATATCTCAAGGATTCTTTTGGATCCTTCTTGAATTTTTCGAACTCTTGAATGTAGTCATACAGCTTGTTGTCCTTTGTGATCTGGTCTTCGTCAATGTATTGCGTTAAGGCTTCCCAGATCTCTTGAGAAGTGGTGCAGTCGTGGATTTGCTAATAGACATTGTTTTCCAAAGCGCTAGAAAGTATGTGCACAGCTTTGGAGTCTAAGGTGTTAGTAGCCTTATCTTCTTCAGACCATTCGGCCTTAGGCTTCAAAACGTATTCATCGACTGTTGTAATTGTTGGATTTTCTGTGTCATCTGCATCATCAGTTTGTTCAATAGTAGTCTTAGTATTGATTTTCATAGGATAAATTGGACCACCTAAGGCACATTTCATTAGTCTTTTATCTATATTGTTTATGTATCTAGTGATTCTCTCCTTCCAAATATCAAAATTGTCCTCATCAAACATGGGAACCTGTGACATGTTGAGAGTAAGAAAAGCTTTGGAATTTTCCATTAGATCAGAACTTTCAAGTGGTAAAATTTGGAAAAAATGATTTTCGAAAAGTTAGGCTCTGATACCAATTCTAGGTCCACTTGAGGCAAATAATAAGGCTAAAGGGGGAGGGGTAAATAGTCTTATAAAATCTTTTTGAAAACCTTTTGAAAACTTTGGCAGTGGAATAACAATTTTAAAGAAATCAATCAAATGATCAATGGAAGTGATTAGTTGAAGAATTAGCTAATGAACAGTTTGATGGGATGACTGATGTAAAGTAATAAAGGCTGACTGAAGCTTTAAGTTATAAAGAAATGCTTAAGGCTTTGGTCAGTTTGGTCAAGTAAGAAAGCAGTAATGAATACAGTATGTAAAGTGGTTCACAGTATGAAAACTATTACGTCCACTACCAAGTTGGTCAAACTTAGATTTTGAAGTGCACTAATATTAATAATCTAAATGATCATTAACGGATCAGTGTACAACAAGGACCAGTGAAATATGGAGATTGAATGTTCAAGGGAACAAAATAATCTCATGTGTTACAATCAATGATCTCTGAATAACTATGTAGTTAGGAGAGATTCAATACAATGATTGAATTTTAAAGGCAAGTACAAAGAATGAAATAAGAAATAAATGATCTAAGTAAATGTTCTTAATGGAGAAGCTTCAGAGAATTCTTGTAGTGTTATGAATGTTTGAACTCTTGAATGTTTCTTGTAATCTCATTGTTGTTCTTCAATGCTCTTTCGGCTTTAAATAGGCAGAGCTAGAAAAGTTGTCGTTGGAGACCTTTGACATTGCATTAAATATTCTGATTGATGAGCAGGTCAAAGGTGGTGAAAAACTATTCCTCGAGCTTTGTTGTGACGCCCCGACCTGGATCTCTATACCAAACCCTAAGGTCAGTTCGCCAAACAACACAACGACACAACCAAGAAAAGCACATGACGCATCCACCCGTACTTACAAAAAAATACAACAGATAATACCTGCGATAAAAATAAACAAGTCTTCGGTGACACTACAGCCAGAACCCAACTAACAAAAACCACGAGCCACAACATGCTCGGGAAAGAAACTAAAATAACAAGTTAATATACACAAGCACGACATACATATGTCGACTACCAAAGGAATATAAGGTTTACAACATATACAAATACTAACCAAGTAAAGTTTACATAACTTTACACAACCATCATCCTCACCAAAAGAAATATACAACAACTATTAACAAGCTCCAAAAGATGCTAAACCAAAAGACCACCTGCGAACTACACGCGATCTCACCGACCTCACTGGGAACTGCTAGGCTGGCTCGGATCTAAGGAAAAACAAATAAACAACAAACGGGGTGAGTCGAAACTCAATAAGTTACTAAATGCAACTACATGACATAGTATAATGCTCAAGCTGTAATCATTTATAACATTGTAATAACAATTATATACCATAATTGAACAAGTAATATCAACATTGATATACGATCCCCATAAATCACATAACACTTTAACATTTCTCTTTCTCCATCTTCGTGTTGCTCCTGCAATACACGGAAAAACATACATGGACCGATACTCGTGTGGGATGTATCGATATTCCTTCGACAAACCAGTCAGAATTCTAGCAATTCAAAGTCATGTTTATTGCTATAACAATGGGGTTACATCTCAACTGTGGCCAACAGAAGAGGGTGTGTGATCTTCGGTATGGCAACTTATAGCGATAACAAACATTGATTTGTAAAGACTATAGGTCGTCCCACCTTAACTCTAACAACGACGCCAGTTGGACTTACACAACGCACAAGAACGTATTCGTACTCATCTTATGCAAATAATCATCAAGTTCAAAAGCAGTGAACTTGGCAAATAACAAGTAGATTATATTGTTCTACTACCAACTATCATCAAGCATATATTTGCAAGAATTTTAACCAACACATTAGAGCCATTTACAAGTCTCTATTTTACCAGTTCAAATACCCGGAAGACCAAAATCCATATCAAACGAACTCTAATTTTCGTAGGATTTTAACATGTTGTTCGGTAATTGTTACTTTAACTAAAAATCAACTTCTTAGAGTCATTACTACACTTCTCAAAATTTGGGTATAATTGCGATATGCAAGATTTCCCATTTAAAGTCTCTAACTTGTTCTTTAGTTCAATTAAATGGTTGAGTACTTGACTTCAACATGCAACATCATCCAAACCCAACATTTAACACATAAACATGTTATACATCCCACATATTATTTAGACATGAAAATAACAAGTATACAAGTCATGCATGTACAATTGATGACAATCATGTAGCAATTCTTAAGAATACATAGGGGTAATTAGTAACTTACATGGAATTGCACAATCAAACCAACAAAATCAAAATCAAAGCCTTCTAAGTTGTTCCCCAAGTCAGCCTCTACACCTTGATGGTCTTGGATCAAAGTTTGGATGGTTGGATGATGAAGAGATAGCTCACACACACTAAACTCACATTTATCTCCCACACTTACTCTCAAGCTCCCATGGATGAAAGAAATGAAGAAATGAGGTAATGGAGGTCTCTCACATGGTTTAGAGTAACTAAAAGGCTAGTCAATAGGTCTGGGTTGTTTTGAGTTAGGTCAACCAAGGTCAAATAGTCAAAAATTAAAAATTACAAAATTCTACAACATTATGTCCGTATGGTCGCGATAGGGCGCGCACCTGCGCGCTAAGGCGCGCCAGCCTCTGAACTTCTCTCTAATTTTTGACAAACAGCTAGAAGCTGCGCGCTGAGGTATGGCCTAGGACTCCAAATTTACTCAAAAATGTTTCCAAAGTGTTCTCAATCAATCCTAACATGATTCTAACCTCCAACAATGTTTAAAACACATCAAAACTCATCCAACTTCACATATAACAAGGCTAGAATGTTATGCAATGCAAGTATGAATGATTAAATCACAAACCAAACATATGAAATCATGGTGTAAGTCACTCCACATACCATTCAAATGAACCTAATACACATGCCTATCATGGCAACAATGCAATTAAGTTAACATAATGCACATTTAAAGAACTTAAGTTATTACATCCTCTCCCCCTCAAAAGAATTTAGTCCCTAAATTTTTTACCAAGATCATCAAATAAACGAGGGTACTTTCCACGCATCTCAACTTCGGTTTCCCAAGTAGCTTCCTCAACATTATGGTTCCTCCAAAGCACTTTGACAAGAGGAATTCGCTTTGTTCTTAACACTTGCTCCTTAGTGTCAAGAATTCTCACCGGTTGCTCCACATATGACAAATCGGGCTCAAAGGTGATGTTCTCATATTTCAACAGATGTGAGTCATCCTTCTTGTACTTCCGAAGCATCGACACATGAAACACATTATGAATCTCGAACAAAGAGGGAAGTAAGGCAAGTTTATAGGCCAGATTCCCAACCTTCTCAAGAATCTCGAATGGGCCGATATACCTTGGTGTTAACTTTCCTTTCTTGCCAAATCTTTTGTTTGATATGGATTTTGGCCTTTCGGGTATTTGAACTGTTAAAATAGAGACTTGTAAATAGTTCTAATGGGTTGGTTAAAATTCTTGCAAATATATGTTTGATGATAGTTGGTAGTAGAACAATATAATCTACTTGTCATTTGTCAAGTTCACTACTTTTGAACTTGATGGTTATTTGCATAAGATGAGTACGAATACGTGCTTGTGCGTTGTGTAAGTCCAGCTGACGTCGTTGTTAGAGTTAAGGTGGTACGACCTATAGTCTTTACAAATTAATGTTTGTGATCGCTATAAGTCGTCGTACCATAAATCACACACCCTCTTCTGTTGGCCACAGTTGAGATGTAGCCCCCATTGTTGTAGCAATAAGCATGACTTTGGCTTGCTAGAATTCTAACTAGTTTTTCGGAGGAATATCAATACATCCCACACGAGTATCGGTCCACGTATGTTTTTCCGTGTATTGCAGAAGCAACGCGAAGATGGAGAAAGAGAAATGATATCCTTTATAACATGGTTTATTTACAAGCACTTATGTGGTTATCAAAGTGTTATGTAATTTATGGGGATTGTATATCAATATTGATATTATTTGTTCAATTATGGTATATAATTATTATTACCATGTTATGATTATATCTTGAACATTATGTCATGTCACGTAGTTGCATTTAGTAACTTATTGAGTTTTGACTTACCCCGTTTGTTTTTTTTTTTTCTTTTCTTAGATCTGAGCCAGCCTAGCGGTTCCCGGTGAGATCGCGTGTAGTTCACAGGTGGTCTTTTGGTTTAGCATCTTTTGGAGCTTATTAATAGTTGTTGTATATTTCTTTTGGTGAGGACGATGGTTGTGTAAAGTTATGTAAACTTTACTTGGGTAGTATTTGTATGTGTTGTAAACCTTATATTCTTTTCGTAGCCGACATATTTATGTCGTGCTTGTGTATATTACTTTGTTGTTATTTTAGTTTCATTCCCGAGCATGTTGTGGCTCGTGGTTTATGTTGTTTCTCTGGCATGTTATGGCCGTGGATGTTGTTGTTGTTTGGTTGTTTCCCGAGTCTTAGACTTGTGGTTTTTGTTAGTTGGGTTCTGGCTGTAATGTCGTCAAAGACTTGTTTTTTTTATCGCATGTTTTTATCTGTTGTGTTTTCTTGTAAGTACAGGTGGATACACCACGTGTTTTTCTTGGTTGTGTCATTGTGTTGTTTGGTGAACCGGCCTTGGGGTTTCGTATAGAGATCCGGGTCGGGGCATCACAGTTGGTATCAGAGCATAAGTTAGCAGCTATTCGCCGGGATAGGTTACTTGGCCTAGGTGGGTATGGTTTTATTGTTGAGATTTTAATATCGAGTATTGTATGTAGGTTAAAAATGGCAGAGACTAGGCACGGAGCAAGTATTAGTAGAGTTGGTACGAGTGTCGGTGGGAATGATGGTCGAGATGAGAATGTTAATCGTCAGCGTAGTGTTCTTCCTGAACTGAACGAGGACAATCAGAATGGAGATATGGCAGCTATGTATGGGAGAATAATGGAACTAATGAACGAGATGACCCAGCGGATGAATGCAGGAATAGTACCACAACCAGAAATTGTAGTACCATAACCTGAGATGAGACAGAGGAACCACACCAGTATGCTTGAAAAAAATTTAAAGATAAAACCACGTACTTTTCTGGGGAAACCCGATGCTACTAAGGCTAAGTTATGGATTGAACATATTATCAAGATATGTGCAGCTCTTGGTTGTAATGATGATGAAAAGGTTACTTAGTTGTGTTTAAACTAGAGGGCGCAGCAGAGCATTGGTGGTAGGTGTTACAGGAAAGTTGGAATTTACAAGGGGTATAGCATAGTTGGCCTAACTTCTTGAGGGAGTTCAAGGCACAGTATGTTCCAACAGTGGTGCGAGAGAAGAGAGAACGTGATTTTAATGATCTTAAACAGGGCAACATGACTATGGCACAGTACTCAACGAGGTTTACAGAATTGGCTCGCTATTACAGTTACTTGGTTCCGGACGAAACACGAAAGACACAAAAATTTGTTAAAGGATTGAAGACAGAATACCGAAAACAGTTGCTTTCCCTACAGCTAGCTGATTATCGGAGTGCGATGGACTGTGCCTATGCCATAGAAGGAAATATTGAGGAGCATAGAGAGAGAGGTAACATAAGCAATTTTTAACATTCATTTCAACAACATGGGCAAGGATAGGGTTCTTGTAACCGGTATGGTAATAATAATAACAACCACAGGGGAAATTAGAGTAGAGGACAGTTGGATGGACAACCAAGACAGCAATCTGGTGGGCGAAATAACAATAACACCTATTTTCAGGGGCATCAAAATATCTAGTTGACATGCCATTATTGTTCGAGGCAGGGACATTCGGAAGACAAGTGTTGGGACAAGCCAGGAAATCCAATAGGAATATGTTACAACTGTGGAGAAGCGGGGCATTTAATGAGGAATTGTCCTAAGATGAAGGGTAGTCAGTCAGGGAGTACTAGTCACAATCGAGTGGCACGAAGAGAGATAGCGACAGTAGGCCTAATGTTCAGAGTCATGTGTTTACGCTTGATCAATGAGGAGTACTGGAATCTTAGACTTGTGGTTTTTGTTAGTTGGCTTCCGGCTATAGTGTCGCCGAAAACTTGTTTATTTTTATCGCAGGTTTTATCTATTGTGTTTTCTTGTAAGTACGGGTGGATGCGTCACGTATTTTTCTTGGTTGTGGTGTTGTGTTGTTTGGCGAACCGACCTTGGGGTTTCGTATAGAGATCTGGGTCGGGGCATCACATTTGTGCTATCACAGAAGAGGTAGGTTGAACCTGTCTTTTCATTCTTAAATAAACAAAAATCTAGGAATGAGAGGTGTGTCAGAGTACTCATTAAATGGAAAGCAAAAAACATGTTTGAAAACAAGACATGCAAAGTACTAACACAAATTCAAAATAACTACGGAAGCTTATCAAGGAAGCTTCCGTTTCAGTCATCAGTCAACTAGGAATGGCTGGTCATTTGATCAGCCATCTTTGGTTAACAAGAATGGTTTTAAGTAAATCATGGGAAGGACCAACACTTTTATTTATACTTGGGAGAGACTTGGCTAGCCATTGGAGATGATCACAGTTGAGGAGATTTGAAAATCTAGATGCATTAAATGCATTTTAAATGAATAAAGTTATTGGTGATCAATCAAATTAGCTTAGAGCAGCCTTTGACAGTTGACAGCAACCGTCACTACAAACTTTGCTAAAAATGGCTAAGCAAAGTGCTATTACAGAATGTCATTTTTTTGAAACGTGACTTAAAAAAAAAAAAAAGGTGATAAATGAACCCACATGTTATTATGAGCAATTGCATTGCTGAGTGACTATGTCAATTTTATCAGTAATCTTTAACTTCGTCTTCTAGTCAGTAATATTGATGAGTTTCGAACGACTGCCCCTGAGTTAGCAAGGTTTGCTGATGGACATTGTTGTTTTGTCTATGAGCATTCTAGCTAATTTATGTTACAAAGCAAAGTTTAGACAGAAGTTGCCACACCATTTGATACACAGGCCCCATGGTCATTTCTATAAAGACTTAGTGGTTATGGATGCAAGCAAATAATGAAAACTGGAATATATCAAACAATCTCCTCCTATTTATTTGTGTCTATTATCCAATAATAAAAGATATACATTGGCAGCCCATGTATAGATACAAAGTGTTTCTAAAAGGGAATTTATAGATCATACACTTAGTACATAGAGAGTTTAAAGACAAAATAGTAGATAGGCAGTTATGGGTTGGTATGTCATTAAACCAGAGGTTTAAATTTAATGCATAATATATAAGCAATAATCAAGAGCATGAAATAAGCATTTAACAAGACATAAGCCGCTATATTTCAAAACGAGAACTTTAAAACAAACAAAACCAAAGGAAAGAGATATACTAGAAATATTCAAGGGTTGGCTTTATCAGCAATCGTCTTTTCTGCAACAGCAACCTTGGCATTTTCTATCTCTAGTTCTCTCTGTGTAAATTCGAGTAATCTACGCAGTGTGTGTTTTTCTTCATTCAGCTTAATGTAGTTTTGTGTAAAGGTCCTCTCCTCCTTAATGGACCCAAGCTTCCATCACATGTCAGCAAATTCCTTGGAAAATTTAGAGAGTTGATGTCGAAGAGCGATTCGAGAATGTGCATTTTCACCATGTATCATGAGAATAGAAGGACGTATACCTTGATGATGTTTGTCCATATCATGCTCAAGATGGGATATTCAAATAGACATAGTTTGAAGAGATCCAGAGACAGTTGCAAAGAGATCATTCATTTTCTGAGACAGTTTAGCCTGCCCAATCTTAACTTTGGTAATGAGCTTAGTAAGCTTATCAGCTAACACTTCTCGAGTGTTGTCTTCTTGCATCCCAGGTGATACATTTTATGTAAGACCCCATTCCCATTTTTATCTTATTTTATTTTCATTACGCTAAGTAAGCCTCTGAAATGACTATGGTTATGTTTTCTTGTACATTGACATATCTTGTGTTTAGTTCATCTTCATATGCATTAAGATGTTGAGTTATATGTGTTGTTCCTTAGGTTACGTTTAGCCATAATTGGGAGACCGTGAGTTGCAATAGTTGTATACCCTTAAGAGGGTCGTTCTCGATGTTGTTTACACTTGTCAACGCTTTGTATTGACTTTGGAATCATCCTAGGATGTTAAAGAAACCTTAGAGATAATCCTTGTTGAGTTTTGAGTGTTTTGGGTTTAGGTCTTAGTACGTTCGAGCCAAAATGGTTGAGGGATCGCACAAAAACTCAAATCAGGGACCAACCCAGATAATGGTGCACCCGCGCCTAGAATATGGCACAACCGTACCACCCCGAAGTCAGGCTACTAGCCAAATTGCCTTTTTGAAGCAATCAGCTCTTAGCTACCACAATTGTTGAATCCTTTGACTTTATAACTCAGTCTTTAGCTGAGTTTGTAACCCCTCATCCATTTTTAACACCAACAAACGACTCCTCCCTCTGTTCAAACCAAACTGTGACATATTCCTTTTGTACGCGACCATTTTCTTGCTCATTTGTTCGAGTTTTCAACGAAACAACTCCATACGATCGATGTGCTTGTGTAATAGACAAGTTCTATCGAAAGAATTTAAGGTATAATCGGTAATAATCCCGTGGTTTAGTAAGTTACTATCCCCCTTTTTTACTAGTATGATTATTTTGTACTAAGTAGGTTGTTCCTATGCTAGTATGTTAAGTTCGCGAATAGAAACTTGTAGTACTTGCTATTTTCTTTGTTTTGGGACTTGTATACATGATTTTTATGGTTGATTACTCCAAATAACCGGTGTTATAATTTGTAATAATGATATAGGGTTATACTACAAGTTGCAGTTACGACCCAAAAATTATGTAAGAGTTGTAAATGACTCAATAGAGTCAAATAGGTAATACGTACTAATATTATAACGAGCTATGTTATGAGTCCCTATGATGTTAGGGAACTATTTAGGCATAACTATGGTGTCATAAAGGTTGTTATAACTGACTCACGGAGTCAAATATGAGGTGATTAATAGTCAAGTTAAACTGTTAAGTTGGTCCCTACGAAGTAAGGGACTACTTACTTATGTGTGTTTATATTTTTGAGCTCGAATTCGGTAGTACGTGATAATGTGAATTGCTATTGACAGTGAATTACGAGTACATGTGTTATTTGGTAACTATTTGGGTAAATTGAGTATGATTAATTGTTAGTAAATTATTAGTGGTAATATGTCAAGTTTGTATGCGTTATGATAATTAGCACGTTAACTTGAACAAATTGAATTCGGTGATGCCCTACTTGAGTTTTAAGTGTATAACAAATAGTGAAATTGTTCCATTATGTGATGTGGAGTTGATTTGATAAGAGTAACTTGTAACTCGTTAATATTAGTAAATGTAACAACATGTGTCACCCTTAGGGGGTGCATGTGAATATTGAGATGATATGAATAATGAGATAGTATAATGTGAACCTTGAAATGAGATTATGTGAACAACAAGAATTAGGAGGTTTTGGTTGATCACCGACTATGTCACGGGGCGGAAAGCAGTGGTAATTCGTAGTGGCCTTAATTCGGCCTCACCTCGTTATTGGCCAAAACGAACTGTAACACTACCATCCCGTCACACAGGGGTAGCTGTTATCTTCATGATACATGGGGTCATAAGGGACTCAAGGTTATGTTGACTTATCCGCGAATATGTATACTACATGATAATGAGATGAAATGATATGAGCTTTATAAACAAGTAGGGGTGATAAGGGGAGCTGGTTGGTTAGAGGTGTATCTCGACCCCCGTATCCTACCATATGTATTTCTTTATGTTATTATGAGATGATTGTAACTCATTACTTTGCGAGTTGGTCGTTACTTCAACTGGTATGAGATAGTTGATGGTCGCGAGCCTCTTGTGTTGATAATGAGATTTGGTTGTTGTAAGTTGAGTTGTTATATGTTTTATTACATGATAACATCTTAGTAATGGTTGCATTCATTCATTATGCTTATAAGCATAATAGAGCTCTACTGAATCTCATGTGTTATGTGATGCCTGAGTATGTGATATTTGGGTAATAGTTGTGGTATTATTGGTTGGATGTTATGGTATTGTCATACGGTTATCGATGTTATACATAACAGCAAACTATGTAGTTACATTAGTAACTTACTAAGTTTCAACTCACCCCATTCCTTGTGTTGTCCTTAGATCCCACTAAGCAGAAGATTTGATATTGTGAGGTCAGAGTTTAGCTCGGGGTCCATAGCAGACAGTTGTTCTTTGGGGTAGTAGCTCTGTCAGAGCTTTTGTATATGAATTTATTTTGATAAGGACGATGGGTCGAACTAAGTTGTATAAACTTCGTATTTTGGTAGTGTCATATATTACTTTTAATGGTTGTGTTATGTAGTTGTGGCTTTAAAGCCTATTTGTATATAGTGGTCCCACCAAGATTAACTATAAAACGAAAAAATATAAATATTGTTAAATTGGCGGTTAACCGTAATCGTAACCAACGGTTTGCTGCCAACAGTCCTTAAATCTCGGGCGCTCATTTTAAACAGTCATCAGATTTGAGCTGTGAATTTTAAACGGTCAAATCCTTTTGAATTAAAATCGTACATCGTCGTTGAACCAAAAATTTAAATCGGGTGTTAAACCGGCGGTTCACAATTTTTTTAGTGGACGAATCGTAATCTGGTTTGTGGAGGTTTAGATTTCATTTCGATTTGAAACCATTAATC
Organism: Platycodon grandiflorus; assembly: GCA_016624345.1. Lineage (NCBI taxonomy): Eukaryota > Viridiplantae > Streptophyta > Magnoliopsida > Asterales > Campanulaceae > Platycodon > Platycodon grandiflorus. The sequence continues at coordinate 14,563,825 of CM028363.1, forward strand.
CGATTGACCGAACCGTTGACCACAGATTCGAGTTCATATTTGGATACGGATGGCATAATCACCCCGGATACACTTATTTAAAAGTTTTCGAACACCTCATCCGCTTTTAGTCCATTCCATCCCTTATCCTTTCTCCACCCACGGCCTCTTGATGACACTGCACAAGTAGAATACACTGGGAATAGTAAGGAAGCTCTGTAAGAATGGCGTCAATTTCACTGTCCTTCCTCAGCACTTGTTCGTATTCCAATCCACAGCTTGGAAGTCGTCCGCAATGGCGCCGGTACCAGCCTTTGATCGTTGAAGCCAAAGCATCTAGTAGAGAAAACAGAACTGCCCGCCATTCTCGTCTTCGAAAGAAGGTATTGCCTTTACCTTCGGAGATAAATATTATTCTTACTTTTTCCCGTATGGCCCTCGACATAATTAAGTTATGTTTTTTCTTTTTTCTTTCGGGAAAATGCGGACCGGAAATCCGCACCACCTTCCTCATCGGGTTGTTGTGTTTCGCTCGCTACCACATTTTCATGTACTTCCTGAGTTTTTTCCTCCTCTCGTTCCTAGCAATCCAATCGTTTGTAAAAGCGGTTCAATTGGTTTGATTTTGGTTCGGTTTACCCCGGTTTTTGACTTCTGAAACTGCAGAGAAAACCGTTCGACCAAATTCTCAAACCTAAGTGAACTGTTCTGCTGAACAAAAAACTAAACCAAACCTATAAATTATTTGTTTTTATTGTGCTCAACTGCTTAATGTTGCCTATTTTTCTGTCAAGTAGAATGAGGGTTAAGTCAAACTCAACTTAGCCTTAGTTCCAATCATTTGGGTTGGCTACATGAATCTTTCTCCACCGTCAAATTCAGTCCAAAGCAGGCTACACTCATTCTGATGTTTGTTAGATTTGGGAATTCTATTTGTTCTTAAAACAAGAAACCAAGTTGCATTGGTGCTTAACATTAGGGACCAATGTGGGTGGGTGGGGGGAATTAGTAAGAGTGTAAACCCATTTTCGAAAAAAATAAAATAAAAAAAATCTGCTCATCCAAAGAAAAAACTAAGGCAAGACAGGGCCAAGAAAAGAGCCACCCCCAAGCCAAGCCGTTAGAAAATCTGACAGAAATCCAATACAACCCTGAACAGCCACAGAACAAAAGAAGACCTAATCCAAATATCTAACATAAAGCAAAATCTCAAAAAAATAAGCAAGTAAATAAAAATACACAAAACAGATGACAGAGCCTGGATAAGTTCCCTTAAACCAAAAGAACAGCAAGCTCAACGTCAAAAGGGAAGCTCTGAAAGTGGCAGTGTAGATTTCTCAAAGGCAAAAAACAGAAATGTTCTCCTATTTCTCTCTCTCCACCCAGACTACATCAAACACCGAGGAGCTGTCCTCCATAAGAGCCTAATGTCTTTTCTCACTCTAATACCATGCCAAGGGGTATAAAATTATTTCACCACCCTAGGCATGAACCAAGTGATGCCAAATAGAGAAATTATCACGCACCACAGTCTTCCCTCGCTGAAGCGCATTGCAAAAATAAGTGAACCACAGATTCTGCATTGCTAACGTGCATGCAACAGTGATTAACCAGTATCTCATGTCTTTTCCTCAAGTTGATGTTTGTTACATGGCGCCCAGTTTGTTACATGGCGCCCAGTACTGCAGTCCATATAAGATTGAAAAGCTTGATGGGAGCAGCCTTCCTCCACATTTGGACCAACGGAAAATTTGCAATTTGAGGACTCATTAAAATAGTATAGAAAGACTTGAGCGTGAATACCCCATTCCTACTACTTTTCCATTGTCTGTGGGATAAGGACTCTCCATTTCACCTGCCACACCAATGTCGGACATGATATGCGCAGACGTGGGATGTGTGTTGGATCCTTTAAGCTGTAAATGGGCACTCCAGCTTATGATTTTATTCAAGTTTCTTAGAATTTTAAATAATGAGCTATCAAACTCTCAACTATATAGACTACCAAAACCTTGCTATATTTGGCCAATTATCATGTTATACCCATATTCTATAATTTATTATCAAAACACAGATGGAGTAATATAAACCCATTAGCCATGTCCAAGTACCCACACCCAATTTTTGGATCCTTTAAGCTGAGTCCATGTATCCTACAATTCAAGCTTTTCTCGGATCCGACTTCTAGACAAGTACCCGCACCCAACACCCCCACCCGAGTCCTTGTAACATAGTCCATCGTAAAGAGTCCTCTTCGTCATTGGGAATGTTAGCTTCAGCAATAGTATGAAAAAGAAAACATTGATCCAGTTTCTACTCATGGAAAGGCCTTCAAAATCTTGGTTTCCACAAGTGTTGGCCAACAAAAGAAGAAGTATACTTAGCTTACAGTTTCTTCTCTATTTAAAGAAATCTGGAAAAAGTTTATGGAACAAACTCTGTTAACATGTAATTACCACACCAAGGATCCAAGCAGAACTGAGTTCTCTGCCTGTACTAGTAGAAAAGGATACTCTCCTTGAATTTTCCCCAACCTTTTGCAACGTATTTGCATATACCCCTGCCATGCAGGAATCTGACCTCCTTAGAAACCCAAAGAAGCTGACCATTCCCAAACCTAACAACCACCACTATTTTCCATTGAGCATCATTCTCTAGAGAATACCTCCAAAGCCAGTTCCTAGTAAAGCTTGATTAAAGGTGGTAAGGTCTCTAATCCCAAGTTGTCATTGAGAGAGCAGCTTGCAAATTAATTTCCAGTCTACCAGATGATATTTGAAGTCTTCTTGAGTGTCTTTCCACTTGAAGTCCAACATAATTTTATCCTACCTGTTTTACACCGAACAAGGATTAAGAAGAATAGGTCGAAAATAGGTTCGAAGGCTCGGTAACATGCTGTTGATTAGAGTTAATCAGCCCACCTTTGACAGATGGAATTCTTTCCACCATGCCAACCTACGCTCAAAGCGCTCAATGACTGAATCCCAAAATTGCCTGAATGATGCTCCCAACAGAAGATCCAAATAAGATGAAGGGAGAGAACTAACCGAATAACCAATAATTGAATCTAAAGAACAAGGATCACCCATGGGAATAAGCTCACTGTTCTTCGGATTGTTGCCTTTTGAGTAACAGATGGTCCTCCTTCTTCGCAACAATAGCCCATCACTTGATTTTTCTGTGTATTAGAACTCGGGCTCAAATTTTGGCCCTTGATCATGGGTGCTGGTGTAGAGCCAACCTAAGTTCGGGCTTCGTATTTGTGGATCTAGGAAAATATGGGGCCTGCTCAAGTATTCCTAGATTCACTTTGCCATTACCACTCGTCATCTACTTTGAAATCAACATCCCCTCTTCTAGGAGCAGTGATTGGAGATAGGAAGTCCAGCCATGGATCTATGTCCGCTGCTTGACAAGATGCCTTCTTCCCAGAAGATGGCGAGTGAAAATGGCCCATCAAAATCTTCAGTTTCTTTTGGATTATCTCCCATGTACCCCATAGTTTGCTGGAATGCGGATGGACTCTGTTCTGTCTCCCAGCTGCTCTCGACAAGAAGGAACCTACCCATATGGTTAGAAAATCACATCACTGTAAACACTCTTGCACCTTCCCGGATCTTCCTGGAAACAGCCATTGTAAGCAGGACTCGATCCATCGTACATGGAGTCTGCCACCCATAAGAATACCTTTCTTCTCAAATCCACTCCGTGTACTACATCTCTATTCCTTCATAACCTTTCTCAGAAACTTTGAAAGATTTACACCCAGCTGGGATAAAAGTTCTCAGATTAAACTCTTGACTTATTCCTACGTTTTGTCTCATGTATCTATTTTCTGACTTAGGGCATTTATTATGTCAACCTTCTTTCTTAAAGTGACATGCAATGCTTAATGTGTATTAATCCTGATTATTCTATAAAGTCATTATAGAAGTTGTCATGAAATGGATGCAAGTATTTTACTCCCTCCGTACCCTAAGAGTCCACATTTGAAAAGTCTAATAATTCATGGATATATAAGTATCATTAGAATTGATCATAATTATAAAAATGCTTGAGCATAGTTAATATGTTTATACCACATGTGGAGGGTAAAGTTTTAAAATTATGAAGATTGTAGGCATAATATTTGAAAGTGAACTCTTTATGTAATACATCCCAAAATAGAATAGACTTTTTGCCTGAAACGAGGGGAGTATATAACTAAGAGTGAAATTGCCAGTCGACCCTCGTCCCCGCCAACGACCTCATGTACAATGTATTACGGGTTTATGGTGCTTTCGTGGTAATTAATGACAATTTTTGATGGCTTATGAGTTCATTTTGCTCAAACAATTTATTTTTTTATTTTTAATACAGGTTGAAGGGACACCAGAAAGACCAAGATTGTGCGTCTTTCGCTCCAACAAGCATCTCTATGTTCAGGTGATTGATGACACCAAAATGCATACTCTTGCATCTGCTTCAACAATGCAGAAACCTCTCTCAGAGGAGTTCGACTACAGCGCTGGCCCCACTATTGTAAGTAAACAATCAATCTGCCGTTCATCGTTGAGTTGTTAAGGAATCGTGTTTGAATTGATTTTATATGCACCTTTCGATGAGGGACGTGTTACTTATGGAATTTATAGAGTATCGCTTTTCAGGAACCATTGGGTACTTCTTCTTTTTTTTTAGATTTTCTTGGGTTGATGGTAACTATTGGGCATTATTAGTTATTAAGGTCTTTAGCCTTTTTCAATTGAAAAGGTTAACATCATTGGTTATAAGCTCGTTTTGTCTTCATTGCTGGAGAAAAAGTTGGATTAATGGGACGAATGCCTTGATTGCGTATGGGTTTTGCGTATGGGTTGCATCTAGACTCTCTAATCTTGAGTCTTGAACCTTGAAGTATCGGCTCTCTATGTTGTCCTCGATTGCTTCTCCTGAAAATACCAGAGTAAGGGCAGAGTCTTCATTGATTCACAACCTATGGAGACCAGATGCCTGCCATTTGTGTTTTCCCTTCAACTGAGCAACATCTATATCGACAACGGATTCTGCAGCCTATACAAGGATCAGCATTTTGATTGTTTCATCTCCAATATGGATCTGTATGCTCATTCTCCATGTCATATTGTCTCAGGTAGTTATAACACTTAACATAACATATTTTCATTAGCCTTTTTGATTAACTGATACAGATACAATTTGGGGCAGTATGATAGGGGTGCGTAGATACTGCAATTTCTGGAGTACAACATGTAAGACGGTAGAGTTAGATAAGGTGTTAAAATACTTATATGCATATATTATACCCCCTCGGTTCCTAAGAAAGAGTCCCCTTTGACTCGGCATACACTAAGAAAAGTTAATTGTTTCTATTTTAAATATTTGTATGTTTGAACTTTCCAATGGTGCCCATATGGGAGTGGCACCCATTAATTGAAGGAGCAAACAAATCAAGGGTAAAATGGTTCAAGTAACAATCCTGAAAAGGAAAGATTACAAAGTGGACTCTTTTTATGAAATGACCTAAAAAAGAATAATGGACTCTTTTGTAGGAATGGAGGGACTACTAAATATGGGTCTATGCAAATTTTGTAAATAAACTAGAATTCTTGAGCTGGAAATAACAATAAGTGAATGGGTTCAGTTGATTTATTAAACTGCTAACTGGTTAAGCTTTGTTTACTAGGCTGGCTGATTTGCCACACATTAGCTACATGGATAAATATGATAGCCTTTTCAAAGCCCAAGCTGAAGCCCGTAGATGGTGTGCAAGCCAAAAAGTTCTTTGGTACAAGGGCAAGTGTCCTTCGTAGATTTAGATATGTGTTATTTATGTTATTTTATTCCTAACAGAGTTGTTTAGTTGTTAGGAGTCTTCTCTTAGTAGTAGCTGTAGTAGTACTAGTCCCTCTATCCCTAAATAAGTCTTGTTTGACTCAGCACACTTGTGTTGCTTAAGAAAAGCTAATTGACTCTATTAAAAATATTAGGATGTTGTTTGTTTTCCAATGATGCCCATGTGGGAGTGGGACCCATCACTTAAAAGTAAGAAATAAGTCAACGGTAAAATGGTAAAAGTAACATCCCAAAAAGGAAAGAGTGGAAAGTGGACACTTTTTCTTTTAAAACGGCTTAAAAATGAAAGGCGGAATCACTTTTTTAGGAATGGAGGGAGTATAGTTTATGTAATCTTTCGTTATTGATCAGAGTTGATTAATATTATTGACAATAAGCTTGTGAGCTTGTGTTTGTGGCTTCTACCAATCCTTGCAAGGGTAGGTCGCTCTTCCCCCTTTTATTCGACTTTCTTATTATGATTCCCATTCTTTCCCCATCACGTGGTATCCATTACCCCAACCCTAGCACACTCATTGTGTATCCCTCTCTCTTTCTCTAGCTTTGCCAAAACACTATACCCATCTCTTATTTGCCTATGCCAACGACCCGACACCACCATCCAACCACGCTCAAGAGCTCCTTTCCCATTGTTGCCCTCGTCTGAACCCAAGGATACCAGGTCGATTAGTCCTCTATCCATTTTCTTAGTCGCAAGTAAGTCTTTAACCCAACGTAATCGGTTCTTCAAACTTTAAACTCAAACCCTATAAAAGAAACAAACGAAAAAGAATACATAACTTTTAAAATTCTTCCTGCCCCTTTTCTTCTTCCTTTCCATACAATTTCCGTACCTTAACCACAATGAATGCAAAAAAGGTGAATGGAACATTTGAAACTTTTGCTCAATCCAAAGAAACCACAAACCAAAAATTATAGCTCTACTTGTGGGCAAGGGCAATGACACATTACCGAGTGTGGTTCTACTTCTGTGAATGTTCCAACTGCATTGTGTACAAGTTTTAATAACCACACTGAGGCAGCCGCGAGCTCACGAGAATCCTCCATTTACCATGTGGATCAAGGTGCTAAGCTAGAAGTGAGTGGTTTTCATGGTGATTATGATCCGAGGTGTTCTATGACTAGGGTGCACAGTTTGGAGGCATTTTGTTGGTGTTGTTTGACTGAAGAGCGCAAGCTTTTCTTGTCGAAGCCAAGTGGAAGGGAGACGCTAGTTTTTGGTGGGTTAAACAAAAACAAAACTGATTTCCAGTTGTTCTTACCTGGGATGATATGAAGGTTGCAAGGGTGCGTTGTCAAGGTTAAGTCTGTTCATTGGTTATTGATACTTGGAGTTGCACTAATGTGCTGTCTGATGATGCTGTGACTAAATTGTGCTTGGATGTTCAACTCCTCTTGCACATACAATGTGGCATGGATCATGGACACCAAGTTGAGGGTTAATAAACAGCATCTCGTTTTTACTATTGGGCACTTACGGAGACGATTATGTGAGATGTTTTTCCTTTGAAGTTTGAAGGTTAGCTATATTCTTTTAGTGTCATCTTGGCTTTGGGATTGCAATGTTGAACATGTGGACTGTGATAATATGTGTTAGTACGACGAAATATATTGTTGCTTGTGCTACTGATGAGCCACCATTAAAGCTCAAGAAGAGTTCTCTCAATCTTCAACGTGTTCTTCCATAGCAGATTCTTCTTGGATCCACCCGTAACTCGATGGAGTTAGAGCTCTTTTAAGTGAGGAAATTTTGACGCAGAACACATTAGCTAAATAGATAAATATGAGTAGCTTTAGAAGCCCAAGCCCAAGCCCAAGCCCGTGGGTTGAAAGCAAGACAATAAGTGTTGGGTCCAAGGGCAAATCACTTGGTAGATTTATATTAGTACTCCCTCCGTTCCAGGCAAATAGTCCACTATACTATTTTGGAATGTTCTACTCAAAGAGTCCACTTTAAAAAAAATTATGCATACAATCTCCAAAAATCTTTTAACTTTACCCTCCACATGTGGTATAGACATATTAACTATGCTAAAATATTTTTGTAATTATGACCAACTCCAATACTACTTATAGATCCCTTAATTATTAGACTTTTCAAACTTGGACTCTTTGGGTGGAACGGAGGGAGTATTATTTATGCTCGTTTTTTTTTATTATTATTAGTGGAGTTGGTTAGTAATTAATAGTCTTTGCTTAATTGGTAGCCTTAATCCAAGTTGTAGTAGAAGTAGTAGATGATTATAAATAAATATGTATAATCTTTCGTTATTAGTCAGAATTGATTTTTGTATTGAGAATAAGCTTGTGATTGTGCTTCGACCAATCCCTTACGAGGTAGGTCCCCTTCTCCCTATTATTCTATCATCTAATTTTATTTCCCACTCGATTCGCCATCACTGTGTTTCTAGGCCGATATAAATAGGTATCCAGGTTGATATAAATGGGCTAGAACAGATAAATAGCAGAACAAATTCACTTTAGGGTTTGACCGAGTAGAGTCGGTCGATTTAGGTTAACCCAAAAAACCCATCTGTAGGTAGATAATCCTTCAATGTAGGTTTTTTAACCCAGACACACAGAAGCAACAACACAAGGTTGAAGGCCAGTGTGTAACAATTAGTAACGAAATGGCAACATCAAAGTCCAACAAGTATTTTGCTTGTAGAGTTTGTCTAGAAGCGAGATGCAACCTGTGATTCTTGCTCGAAGTTTGAGATGGTTGATGAGCGGCAAGATGGCTTTAGTTAACAAGGTGATGAAAGGAAGGTATGTGAACAAGGTAAGGAGAAAAGATGAGGAAACTTTCCCGGGCTATATTGATAGTTCTTGTGGAAGTGTGGCTCTAGTATGAATCCACTTGGTACAAAATGAGGTACAAAGTGTTGAGCAGGACGTATTGCTATACAGCACGAGATGCGTTAAGGAGCCACCTCTTGAATCCTACATTGCTTCAAGTTATGTTCAGCTCGGGACGTCACGGATTTAAGTTGGAGAGATTGTGACATCATAAGCGTGTATGCTAGCTACTAACAACATGGGCTTGAGCATTTTAATTGACGAGGACGTCAAACATTTTAGCGGGGGAGATTGTACTACACTAATCCCACTTTCAATATATGTGGGAGTGTAGGCTTATAAGTGGCCACGAACTACCATTTTTGCACCAAAAAATATCCATGGACTTTTAGGTGGGCTTCTTGTATCTAGGGGCTTGTTATATCTAGGTGCTCCATACTCGGTGTGGGCAGTGTTGTGAGCCGAATCTCGTGCTTGGTCGTAACATTAGTGGTATTAGAGCTGGCCTTGGTCAGAAATGTGGAACAAAGTGCCCCACCGTGGGAGCTGCGTTGGGGAGTCACTTCTTGAATCCTACGTCCAGGCTTATATATGGCCACATGCTACCATTGACCACCAATATTATCAGTGAGCAATCGAATGGGCTGTAGAGGACCTATTGTACTAGGTGCTCTTTCGCCAGTATGTGGGCAAATGTTGCTGTTGTGGGCATATGTTGCAGTTCGGGTCCCTTGCCCGGCTTGTGACTATTCCAACATGATTATTGAAGTCCAACAGTTCTGACAAGGATTTTGATTATGGTGTTTGTCTACAAGCTGGACGCAACCCATGACTTGCTCGAAGGTTGAAATAGTTGATGAGTGGTGAGATGATTCTAGGTAAAAGGGTTGACATTGCGATGAAAGCAAGGCATGTGAGTAGGGTAAAAGAGAAAAAATGAGGAGACTTTCCCACACTAGATTGGTGGTTCCTGTCCAAAGTGTGGCCCTGGTATAAATCTACTACGAAGTGCTGGTATAAATCTGCTGAAGCTAGATAATGAGGATGAAGGCAGCGTGCTTTTAATTGTTATTTTTTAACACTTAAATTAAGTGAGTCCTTTCCCGTATCCAGTTGCTTTTTCGTTTTCTGACTGCTGGATACTTCTATCCAAGCAGCTAAGGTATGTATTAACTATTAACATTTGTTCTTTTTGGAGTACTAGCGTTACCTAGGTTAGCTTTAATTCCGTTTTCTTTTTTATTTCTTTTTATTTCTATATAGAACCAGTTTGGATTTTGTGTTCAACTTGATCAGTCTATTTTTGTGGGTTTGTTTCATTTTATCTGCTTGAACATATTATTTGAGATTAGTCTTGAAGGTTTTGGATTGTATATATAGCAGTTAAGTCGATGCATTTCTTTATAGACCACTTTGTTGCCTTCGCTTCAGGGTTTCATTCCCATTTTGAGTATATTAAAAGGAACAATTTTGTTTTTTCATGGAATCAAGCATAGATGCATTGGAAATTTCTAAACTATGCTGCTGATTCACTTGCTTCTTTTCTACTCCCTATATTCCACCGAAAGAGTTCACGTTTGAAAAGTCTAATAATTAAGAGTTACATTAATATCATTGGTGTTGGTCATAATTACGAAATTGCTTGAGTTATAGTCAATATGGTTGTAACACATGCACAGGGTAAAGTTGAAATATTATGGAGATTGAAGGTATAATTTTTGATGGTGGACTCTTTAAATAGAACATCCCCAAGGTAGAATAATGGATTATTTGCATGGAATAGAGGGAGTATTAATGGACTTGATTTACATGCATTTCAAGTGAAAGCAACATAAGAGGATTTAGAAATTAGTAATTTTGAAGTAATAATGGACTTGATTTAAAGTAAATTAAATTATCGGAGATATAATCCAAGTCATTGTAAAAGCTTTGTTTATACTTTTTTGTCTTTCATATGTTTATAAGTAGTCTTGAGCATACGAAGAACACGACTTTGACTCTAGTAAAATTAAGCGTTGATTTTGTAAAGCTTTTGGTGTCAGGATGTGGCAAAGAAAATTGGTGAAGTTATTGCGAAGTCCTGTATCGAGAAAGGAATCACCAAAGTGGCCTTTGATCGAGGTGGATATGCTTACCATGGACGAATTGAAGCCCTAGCTGCTTCAGCCCGGGAACATGGTCTTCAATTTTAGTAACTGGTCGTGATAGTTCTTTACCATTCTCTTTATTTTCATTCATGAACTTTTCTCAAGGATGAATGGATCTTTCTGTTTTTTCAGATTTGAGGAAATTCTAGGAGTTCTATGATCAAAAAGGCCTATTCTCATAAATGAGCTTATTGATAATTTTGCGTTTAGCTACATAAATATCTTTATGGATTTGATTCTACTGGAAAGGGAAAAAAGCTGTATTGAGAGTTGATTCCCTGATTTGGATTCTAAGCCTTCCATAATTTTTCTGAGACATGCAGGAAGAGTTTTCTATCAAAATACCAAAAGGCTAAATCCATCCCTTGGATTTCCATTTTCTCCTAACCATAAAACATTATTTTGTGCACCTATATAAACCCATCTACCTTTGGGGCAAAAGGCAGACGAATGTCTTGAGTTTATGGCGAAGCTCCTTTCTTAAACATTCACAAAGCCATTCCAAACACTACCCTTCACAGAATATATCCATTCAATCTCGACAATTGAGTTCGTCAAAGCTTCAAGAAGGTTTCTCCCCTGGGGATATATTCGGATCCCCAATAGTCTACGGCTGTTCTTAGGATGTTACCGAGGCTAAATAACAAGTAACCTATCTCTTTTACATTTACACGTCTATCCATGATTACTTGCCACTTAAGCATGTTACATCTAGTTTTGATTAGAAGAGTGATACTAATTAATTTATAATAATTAGTAATTATTAATTTATAATAATTGTTAAAAATAGTTTTAAAAAAATTAAAATTGTTATTAATTGTTAAATAATTAACTGTAATTATTTGTGATTAATTTATAATATTAGTTAATTATTGTTAATTTGTTATTAAATGTTTCTAATTTATGATAATTGTAATTATTTGTTAAAATTGTTACTATTTATTTTAATTGTTACTAATTATTTTCAATTATTAATAATAATTATTAACAAATTATAAAAATAATCACAATTTTTAAAAAATTAATAACAATTATTTAGTATCTATTATAATTAATTACTAACAATTAATAATAATTATTTATAAATAATTACTAACAATTAATAATAGTTATTTAAATGCTTTAAATTATTTAAAATTTATAAACAATTACTAACAGTTATTAACAAATTATAAAACTAATTTAACAATTTTTAAACAATTAATAGCTTTTAAAAGAAAAAAAAATAAACACCAAAGAGGATATTCTTTGAAGGGCGCCCAACATGGCCGACCTTCAAAGAACATAGGGCGTCCCATGTGGGCGCCCTTCCTGACTCCCAGACCAATTTTTTATATTTTTTGTATTTTGTTTTAAATAAAATTTTGTAAAATAAAATTGAAGTGAGAAATTGAAAGTTATCTAGAAATACGCTATTTTTTGTTTAGAGGGAGAGAGATGTTGTTTGAATGATATTCAATGTTGGTTTGTTTCATTCATTTTAATCGCTCAACACCTATTCAAGGGCAACATAGTCATTTTTATTTTTATTTAATTTGATTTAAGGGCAAAAATAGCTTGTTATAAAATTTTCACTTAAAAAATGTTGTGTTTAGTAAATACGAGGTGTTGGGTTTAGTATCTATTCCAACTTATTACAAATCTTAGGGGAGGTGATTGAAAGTAATTTTGTCAAGAATTAACTGAATTAGAAATAATAGCAAAATTGCAACCCCATTAAAACTACAATGACCGTTTTTATCTATAAAATAGTACAGAGGCAAAAAATACAAATTTTCCCTATGAAACTGATTGTTGGCAAAAGTTGGGGGATTTTCCACCCTTGGCCATGGAAAGTGCGAGTGTGCCAGAGTCATAATAACTCAAAGCAAAGCGCTGATTATAGCCAATGTCACCAATGACCAAGCTCCTAAAAGGATGCGGACTTGGACAATAGAAAGTGTTAAATGTCTTGATCAAGCATTATGATGAAATCAAGCGTAATGAAGGCGGCAGGGGGTCAATCAGTTCTTTCTCCGTTGAGAGATACTCTCCAGGGATATCTGGCAACGAATTGGAGCTACAACCGCACAATTGTTGTGCAAGTATGATTGTAACGAAGTGACACTCAAAGAACATTATGTTTTTAAAAAATTAATATTAGATTTCGACAAGTCTAGGAATGGATGGACAATCGATCGGAATTAGACCGTGGTCTATAATTTACTCTATTTTTTTGTTGACTAAGCAAACATAATGCTTCACTTGTCACTTTTTAAGAGTAAGATACAATTGAACTAAAGGGGTTCGACAATTACAAGAAAAGTGGACTACAGAACTACACTATACTTTTGGAAAAGATAAATAACCATAAGATAAAGTAAAAAAGAAAGAAGGTTTTGACCGTTCTACTACACATTATAAATCAGTAATACTACTTCAGCTAGAGAGGAAGACAACTCAGATCTGCTTATTCTTGATAGTAATCAAAATTTAATCAACAATTTAACTCGGAGCTGGAAACCCAAAAAATCTTCGCCAGAACTTGAGAGCACTACCATTTCGTACATAGGCTGCCGACACATGCCAACCACATACCAACAAACTCCAACAGCATAAAACAGATGATGTAATTAGTCTACTGATGAGACAGCTTCAATGGCACTCCCAAGGGGCCAAGCTGCTTCAACCAATGAATTTTGGTATTTAACTTTTTTCACCAATGTAATCTGTTGCCAGGGATCTAGAGCTGTCCAAGAAAGACGAGCATTCAATCACCCCAAGAACATCTAATTTCAAATAAATGGAAAGTTTAGATGTGACAAATGGTACAAGCAAAAGAAATACAACTTACCAAAGCCATCTACAAGCAAAGTGAACTGGTAAACAAGATCCATGCACAAGTATGGTAGGTTTTCAGGCTCCGCGTGAGGATATTTAAATTTGGCATCCTCAAGTTTGGTTTCACAAGCACGCTTAGCAGCATCCTCAAAATCTGCTGGACGAACTTTGGCAACAGGTAAATTTGCATCAGCAAAACCCGCCTACATTTAGAGAGGATTAGTCAGTATGGATTCTCCAAACATGCAAATGCATGGAAATGCAGCCAAAGCAGTGGAGAAACTCTGAATTCCACAACTTTCAGAAACATCCAGCCAAGGTTGATTTCTACCTCAGCAGCCCTGTCAAAGAAAAATGAAGCGACGAATAAATTCTTCTGTCCATCACCCCCTCCGCCATTCCATACCCCACCAAAGGTGCATTTCATATGAGTGCATGTTGATTCATTTACTTTTAAAGCTTTTATAGCTGTTTCCCTGCACCTACTCATGCTTGAACCAGAACGTGAAGCTGAAACTTTATACTCGGTTCCTCCGTATTTGTAAGAGCCTGAAACAAAAGCACGGTTAATCCATAGTAATTTCAGGTACAAGTAAACAGAAATTTCAACACCGAACAGTAACAAATGGCAAAGTCTATTACATTCCATCACCTTCTTGGTTCAAGATTTGATTCTGTAAGTTGAGATCACGATTTAAAATCGTTGCAAGTTGAGATAACGATTACTAAAATCGTTGCAAGCTGAGATCATAATTTTTAAAATCGTTCGAACTTGCGATACTTTGCAATGTATCATGAGATGAAATAGAAATCATAGGAGAACGCTACTGCTCTATGTTCACCTAGGGTCTGCCTGGAAACCCCAATTCCAAAGCTTGGACTTGAAATTGGGGACTCGAATACCAATTCGGCTGTTTGGACGTGAAAAAACATAGTAGAATTGGAATTGAATTAATTTCCATGTGTCTTAATTACATAGATTGTATTTTATAGGAGTAAAGAATTCCAAAATGTGACGAGCACCATAATACACAGTCAAACAATAATCTTCTTCCCAGACTTGTAGCTACTCCTTACCAGTTAAATACTTCGGTGTTACCTCCAGTGCATTTACAAGAGAGAGAGAGGGGGGGGGGACACTATGTGAGATACCCAGTTAAATACTTGTATTTAAATTCCATAGAATTTAAGTTCTTAAAGAATTACGATTCTTTTTATCCAAACAAACCCTATTATTGCGACATTATGTGAGATATCACATTATCTTGCATATTACCCCAGTAAATCCCTTAATATCGCTGCCCCAGCCATATTCTCTGGTGTGCTGTTACATGCCAGCGTTCAAAAAGTAAGAATCTCAAACTGAGCACTTGAAGACCAAGCGAAGCCCAACAATCCACCGAGCCACCTAACTGCTTTGGTTATTATATCCAAGGATGAAATATATAATAAATTGTGTATACTACAAGTTAGAAACACCGGGAGTCAAATGATTCAGTAAGATCAGCAACCACCCCCACCCCCACCGAGTCAAACTGGGCACTCGAAGACCGAATGAAGCCCGTCAATCCATCGAGCCACCTAAATACTTTGATTATTATATTCAATGATAATATATAATCAATTATGTATACTACAGGTTAGAAACACCAGGAGTCAAATAATTCAGGCTGATAAGATCAGCAAGACTCTCTCACACATTTTATGTAAAGTAAGCGGAAAAAATTTATAATAAAAAGAGAAAACCTTTAAAGTATCCATTCTTATTTAAAAACATCACATGGCTAAAATACTGTGAGCTTCTTACGAATGGGTAAACCATTATCACCAAGTCAACGATGAGCCAACTTTCTAAGCCCTCTAATAATTAACGCCCCCCTTCCCCCCTCTCCAAAACCTTTTTTCTCTTCTACAAAACAAATACTCCATAAGTCTTTAAGTGATAAAAATATCACTGACACATACGTAAAAGCTGTATTTGATGGACTATTCATTTTTTGCCAAAGTATCCATGTCAACATGACATGACATGGGTGTGGGAGTGGCAGTTGGACGCCTAAATTTTGTGTAAAATCTCAAAAATTTGGCACGTTGGATACCCGGATCCGCACCCGTATCCGATCCTTGTACACGAGTCCATCTAATAATATAAAAAGTCCATAGATAACAGAAATGCAATACCATGTAACATAAATAGTAGTAAGACGGCCAACACAACTAAAGGCTTCACATAACTAATTTGTCATACCACTATAGCCAGCTAGAATGCAAGGATTGTCAGAGTCTTTATCAATCCCCAGAATCTCAGCTCGAGCTGCTAATAATCCATAATGCAAGTAACTGAATAGAAAACACAAAAATATTATTGTAATCAAGATGTATGATGATTCCTTTAAGAATGAAATACTATAACCTCCACAACGTGACCAAGAATCAGGAGCATAACTGTAACAACACTAACTTTTATCTTAATAAAGTAAATGAGAAGCCCGATAGAATAATTAAATGCCATATAACATAAAATAAGCAATATCAATATCTTGATCATCAAGAGTAATATAATTCACATCTTAGTGTTGGAATCATCCATCTTCCAGAAGGAGCCAAAGAAACCAAGGTTTCAAGTTTGGTTTTAATTAAGAGCAACTATAAATGCTGATTTACATAGACAATACCCTTCCATTTCAAGCATATGTTACTATACCTGCTCTACTCAACTATACCGAGAACGCATCAATTTATAGAAGAAGATGAGAGAAACCTGTGAACATAAAGGTAGTATTTTGTTCCCTTGAGATACATTTCCTTCACATATGTGTCCTCTCCATCTGATATCCTTGGAGCCTTTGCAGCATCTGTCTCTGAGATAGCATAAGCCATTTGTACTGATCCACCTCCAAGGTCCACTACTCCAACAGTGTCAGAGTATTTCTTACCTAATTTTCCCAACAGATAATTTATGGTCACCTGCAGTCATAATTCAAGCAAATGTAATAAGTAAATGTTGCATGGCATATATTATAACAAAGAAACCTAAATTGTGAGTTCTATCATGAGCTTCTGCTGTCTATAGGTGTTTACGAAAGTTCAGAAGGAACCTAGAAAGATGCTTGTTGGTGCAACCATTCAACTTATACCATTCAATAATTCATCTATATTGGTTTTGTTACAAGTGTTCTCCATGCTCTAATATTTCGCTACCATTTACGATACAAGCATCAACACTTGACAGACAACTTATAACGCACCACTACGGTTATTTTACTAATTTATTATCTTCAAGTGTTGATGCCTGTAGTTCGTTCAAGCGCCCACGGAGATGTGAGATATATCGCATAATGAGAGAGAAGTTGATGAACTCCCATCCGTTATTCAGCTATTGGGGAATGTCCATTCTGAGGATATTTCTGATAGTCGCATTTGGAGTCTCTGTCAGTTGGGTTTCTATAGTTTCCTGTGTCGCACTAATGTTCCCCTGCCTTTCCCTCTTCATGATTTTATTTGGAAGGCAAAAATCTCTTTCAAAGTTAGAGCTTTTGTATAGTCTCTATTCATGAAAAGCTCAATATTAGTGACTGCAGGCAAAGGAGACCTCCTAGAACAGCGTTGAGTCCGAATATGTGTGTTCTTTGCATGCAGGCTAGTGAGTCCCATCAGCACCTTTTTTCTTCAATTTGGGGTTATTTATTTGCAGAGGGTGGTAACTCCTTGGTTAGTTCCCAAACTGTGGAGTATGTGTTGGTCCAAAAATGGAAGGGTTTTGGAAAAGGAAAACAGAGATAAACGCTTTGGAATTGTGTTATTATTCATTGATGTACTTTTATTTTTTATTTTAATAGAAAAGAAAATAGCATTAGAAAGAAGGATAACAGCTATGAATAAGTTTTCCAACATTAGAGACACGAGCCAATAGGCACTACAGAGAGGTCCACGTCCCGATATATTAAGGAAAAGAATACTTTTTGCTCACATCAAAAACAATATTATTTCTTCCAAAATGTCCACCCAGCCCTCCCGAATGCAACTCCTTGATAATGTATTCTCTAAACGAGCATTTCGTAATGCATAAGAAAGTTCCCTTGAAGAGAATCATCTTAAAGTAAATAATCACTATGTTGTCCGAGTTTACAGCGTTTTAAAATATTTACGAAGTCTTTGTCCTTTTCATACAAACTTACAACACGATCAAACCATTCAAGCTCCACATAAGAATCTAGAAGTGCAACCCTCCTACTAAGAGCATTGTCTACTTGATTACAATTCCCACTCGTGTTTTAGCATGAAAGTGTACTCTTGTAAGAAAGCAACCTACTTTGCATGCCTCCAACTTGGGCCTCCGTGGTCGTTAATGTGGTTGAGAGCTTCATGAGTTGAATTAAGAATAAATTCCCTTTGAATGAGGTAGGATCTCCAATTTACGAAGGGCTTGAACAATTGAGTAGAACTTCACACAATATGTCAAATACTTCTTTAGTGCTTCATTGAGTTTTTCACTGAAGAAAGTGATTGGATGACCGTGTTGGCTAAGAACCCCATCAATGCCCACATGAGAGGTATTATAATCAACTTCAAACACCTTCTCAGAATCGAGTAAAGCTAGCACAGGCGCGGTGGACAGCTTTTCTTTTTCACAAGTCAAATACTTTTTTCGGCTTCCAATGTCCACTTAAAGTCACCTTTCTTCATGCAATTTGTCAAGGGGGATGAAATAGTACTGAAATTATAGATGAATCAGCAGTGAAATGAATCCAATACATGGTAACTCCTAACTTCTTGCAAGCGTTATAGTGTTGGCTACTTTTCGCCAGTCTTGATCTTCTCTTCATCTACTTTAGAGGTTAGCACAAAGCCTAGAAAAGCTAAGGTTTACATAGAGTTTTTCACCTCTCAAAGTGGTCAAAGAGTCCTTAAATGCTCCATATGTTACTTTTATGATGACTATAAATAAAAATATTGTCAAAGTAAAAAAACAAATTATCCAACAAAGGATGAAGGAGTTGACCCAATACCCTCATGAAAGTGCTTGGGCAGGAGAGACCAAATGGCATGACAAGTAGGAATGACACTGGGGCGGTTCGACCTAATATCATCCTCATTTCCAATTCGATTTCATTTCCTATACCCACCACATTTCCCACCGAGGAATTAGTTTCTACTCCCATATCCATTCCCCAAGGATAACATTTAATCATAGAATGCCCATGGAAATTGTTTTAAGTTTTCTCCAGCTATTAAACCTCTACCTTTAAATAGAAAATGTTTTTGTTAAGGTGACATAATCTAACGATTAACGTTAATAAAATACTCAAAAAAGAAACTTATCGAGAACACAACAAATCAAGTTCAAAAGACTTGATAAAAAGACGATATTTCTATATAAAAACCTAACATAATCAAGTCATTGAAACTAGTATGTCTAAACAATTAAGTACATAGGTAACTATGTATATTGCAAATACACCACAAGTTACAAGAACTTCATGAAATTATAAGTATAAAAATACCATTACCAATCCTTCTTAAAAGTCTAAGGGTGTGTTTGATATTGCGATTTAATGATTTGATTTTCAAATATTGGGTTTTTGTTTATAATGATTGTGGAAAAAGTAAAAGAGTGATAAAGAGAGCTGCTAGGACCAAAAAGAGAGAATATTCAAAACTACAAACAAGTTACTAAACTGAGCAAGGAAAACAAACCCTAAGACAAAAACAAGTCCAAATTTTGAAGAAAAACTCCAAACCTTCAATTCAATCATCGCTCTTCCAAACTTCAAAAGCCTTAATCTTCATGGATGAGATGTTATACATATAGCTGAGCTGATTTGGTAAATATAAGTATGTATAGAGGTAAAATTAAACTTAGTAATGTGCGGTTTGAGGAACGGGGCGGGTAGTAGTAATACCATACCCGAACCATTCCCGAGTTTCTAAATTTGGTTATTACCCACCCCATATCCACTAAAACTAATAATCGTCAACTTCAGTGCGGTTCAATGTGGGTATCCGCGGTTCGTTTCAAAATTTTCATCCTCAATGACAAGTGATTCATAGAAGCCCCTCCCTAGTCTTAAAAGGGGTCTTGCATTCATCCAGGCTTGATGCAAATTTAGAGGTAACCAATTTTAAGATCAACGCTGATATGGGGTGGGTGTTTGGAAAGGTATAAGGAGGGGTGGGACTATTTCGTGAGATGTCTCGTTCGAAGTTGGCAACGGGTCTACTGTGAGATTCTGAAAAGACAAGTGGTGCGGAGAAACTGAGTTTTGGAGAGCATTGCCCACGCTATTCAATTTAGCTATTGATAAAGATGCGATGGTTGGCTCTTTGCACCATTTTGAAAATGGCAGGGTTAGTTGGAACCCTGTCTTTAGAAGGAACTTTCAGGACTGAAAAATGGAGTCTTGTGTATTCTCATTACTTTGATAGACACAATGCTGATAGGGTCTTATGGGAGAGATCAAAGAAAAAGGAATTCACAATTAGATCATACTTTTGAAGTCTAGGCAATAGTGATAGGGGCATTTTCCCTTGGAGAGCAGTATGGAAGTCCAAGGCTCCGGCGGGAGTTGCGTTCTTTGCTTGGGAGGCTGCGAATGATGCTATTCTCACATGGGACAATCTGAGGAGACATAACAAAGTGTATGTGAGTTGGTGTTTCAAGTGCAAATGTGATGGGGAGAGTGTGAACCACCTGTTGTTACATTGTCCGGTGGCGAGCGAGTTGTGGAACTCGATTTTCAGCATCCTTAATCTATCGTGGGTGATGCCTGAAAATCTCAGGGATTTATTCCTTTGCTGTCTTTGTATAAACGAAAGAAAAGGAATTTTATTTGGGAGGCTATTCCCTTTGGAGTATGTTGGACAATTTGGAGGGAAAGAAATAGAAGGGCATTCGATAACGAGGAAAGATCTTTGCCGTTTATGAAGAATGTTGTCCTTCAGTTGTTTTTTTGGTGCACAAATTCGGTTGTATGTTGAGCCTACAACCAACTCTTTTGTAGATTTCTTGGATAGTTTTAATATTTTGTAGAGCCTCGAGTATACTCCCTGTGTACACAAGACGCGGCACCTGTTTTGCTGCCTTTTGTATATATATATTTTCTTACTTATCAAAAAAAAAAAAAATTTAAGATCAATCTTGGAATGTACTTTTGCACAGGCAAGTATGACAAACATATCATCAATCCTTAGAACGGGAAGCCGATAATTAGTAGTGATTTTGTTGATGGCACGGTTGTCTATACACTTGCCATGTCTCATCCTTCTTTGGAGTTAACATAGCCGAAACTGCATAATGGCTCAAGCTTTTTTTAGTGTGTCCTTTTTTCAGTAGCTCCATGACTTGCCTATTTAACTCCTCATGTTCTTTAGGATTCACATGATAATGAGATTTATTAGGAAAACTAGAACCCAAAATTAAATCAACTTGGTGTTAAGTGTCCCTTAAAGGTAGAAGCCCATTAGGCAACTCTTTGATCATAACATCCTCAAATTCCTTCAAAAAAGGCTCCAACTAACTAGGCACATCAAAGAACTCTACTAATTCCTTAGTAACCAACATATAGGCAATACCACCCTAAGATTTTGACAAAGTGAAAAAGTTGCGACCCTCCTCTAGCGAGGACTTTGGCAATTTTTCCTCCTTTCTAGGCAAATGAACAATTTCATATTTCCCATTTTGAAGGTACAAGTAATTCATGACCATTATGAAAGATAGGCCTACCATATTGCCACAGTCTTGCTAGGAGTATGTGACAAACATCCATAGGAACAATCTATCACCAAACTCTATCATGGTAAGTTTTCCCCATTTAAAATGAAACAAGAAAATGCTTATCTTTTACCTCATTTCCATTCTTGAACCGTGCAATGTGATACGGCTTTGGACGTGGTTTGGTTAGAAGGTTGGAGCTTGATAAGCATCTCTTAGACACGATGTTTTCACAACTCACACCATCAATAACGATAGTACACACCTTTCTATTAGATTTGAAACAAGTCTCGAAAATGTTCGAACAAACCCAATCTTCGTCAAAATCAACCTTGGAAGTAATAAGAGCTCTTTGAATGACTAAGCTTTCACCTTCTTCAAGCTTAATTTTATGAGTTGCAAGTCACCTTCCTCATCATAAGATGGCTTCCCATCAAAATCCTCCTCATTGTCTATGTCGTCAAACGCCGCAACACGTTGCTTTGACAATCCCCTACGTGATGGCCACACTCAAAGCATCCATTGAGTTGTTTGTGCGGCTTAATTCTCCAACTAGGCTTGTAGGATCTGAATTTTCAAAAGTTGCATAGATTTCTAGCCTTAGCATTAGCACCTTCACTGCGCGAAGTTTCTCCCTTAGTAGTGCAAAGGCTGCAAATAATGCATACTTCTTAGTACCTTTTTGAACCAGCTTAGCCTCAACTTTCAACTTTCAAGGCTAGTTAATAGGCATCGTTGACAACAAATCAACTTCATCATAGATAGGAATTTTCAGACCACCAACATACCATGCGACTAATTGATCCCCATTTTCTTACACATCATTACGCACAATGAATTGTGAAAATGTAGCTTGAGCAAATTCCAAAAGTGAGGATTTCTCTTTAAGCCTAGACTTCATTTTCTCCCACGAAGAAATCTTAGGCTTTCCCTTGCGAAGCCTATGTCTAGAACTTTATGCCACATGTTTGAGCATAACCACGTATCCGCACTCGCACAAGCATCACACTTTGGTGCTCTCGATTTACCTTCTAACTAAATCAATTTTCAAGGCACTAAGTCAACCAAGAAAATCATCGGGTTGTTGGAGATCATGGAACTCCACAAGATCAATCTTGACATTGATGTCATGATCGAACTTGCTTAGCCAAGCCACATGTCAACGATTGGCAAAGGGATTCAAGTCGGATTCATTACTAGAAGACCCACCACAGCTTGACCCACCAAGCTCAGGAGCCACTTGGCATTAAAGTCAAATGGTGCGTTGTCCCTCTACCTCAGCTGGAAATCTCCTTGGCTTCCTTGTCACCGTATGGTAAAGGCCATTCATGAGGCTAAGCCTCCAAACATTAAAAAGGAGTTGGAACATTTCTTAGGTCAAATTAATTTCTTAAGGAGATTTATTTGCAATCTTGCAAAGCAAACTTCAGTCTACTCATCTGTGTTAAAGCTACGGACTACGAACCGAGATTGAGTTCAAATAGGAACCCCTGTATCAGCACGCTTTTGATGAAATAAAGGCTTAACATCACCACCAGTGTTAATTCCACCGTGGCCTAGATGGCCGTTGAAGCTCTACCTGGCTATGGCTGAAGACTCAGTAACAGCATTGTTAACACAAGAGAACGGAATATTCAACCATGAATTCGAGACAGAATATTTTAATCATTTGTGTTTGTAATGTCCAGAGCTGATGTAATTAAATACATGTTTAATCGGCCAATTTTGGCCGAAAGAATGGGCAAATAGATCCTTGGTTTATCTGAATTCTCTTTTATATTTCTATCTTAAAGGACTGTCAAAGGACACCCCGTAGCCGACTTTTTGGCAAGCCAACCATAGTAAATCCATGTGGATATTCCCTTCGACCTATTTATGGCCCTTTTGATGGGTCAAGAGCTGATCGAGGTGAAGGGGCAGGATTCATTTTGACTTCACTTGAAGGAGTTAATATCAAATATGCGTTCCAATTGAAATTTCATGCTCAAACAATCACACTGAGTATGAAGCCTTGATTATAGGCTTCGAGATCTTAATCGAAATGAACGTCAAGAAGATCGAAGTGAATTCCAGGTGGTACTTAGTCAACTATTAAGCATGTATAAGTGAACTTCTGCGACCCTTCTTATTATGTTGTGGCCTCTAGGTACTTAAATTTGACAGTTTACAACAAACCCACATTCCCAGAGGCAGAAATGAAAAGGCCAACACCACGGCCTAAATTGCTTCAAGGATTGAAATGGAAGGACATTGCAACCACAAGGTTATTACAGTCCACACAAGGACACTACCCTCAATGCAGAGGAAGATGGGGATCTTGGACTACTATTAGGAAAATGACACAAGGCAGCCTGTGTTCATTTACATAGATAATCCATCCAACCGTGCCCCTAAGAAAGTCAAGCTGCAGGCTTTACATTACATGATTTTTGAAAATTAGTTATATAGAAGGTCCGAACAAGGAATGCTTCTACAATGCTTGAACAAGCAAGAAGCAGCCACAGTCATGGCCCAAGTCTGTTCTGGAACTTGTAATCAGGAGAAAATAAGAAAGGGTTGATTCATTAGCCATAAGCATGGCTATTTTTGGCCAAAGATGCTTAAAGATTGAATGAATTATGCCAGGCAGAGTGAACTATGTCAAACCCATGGCCAGAACAAAAGGTTCCTAGGTTCCGAGGTCAAGATGAACCTAATAATGAAACCTTTGCCTCCAGTCAAGATGAACCCAATAACGAGCCACTGGCTATTTAGAGGTTAGTCAACGGACACGATTGGCATGATATTTCTCTTTTCTTTTTTTTATAAGTTTTTGGCAAGATATTTCTCCCTTCCACCAAGGAACATGCCTTTAATACTGAGGCGACGGACTATTTTACCAAATGGGCCGAAGCCATTCCAATGAGAGGAATAGACTAGCAGGATATTATCAAGTTCCTCAAAAGACAAAAGCATGCCAGAAAGCATCACAGCTGAAAATGCTTCTATATATTCATAAGACAAGAAGTCTCCACCTTCCCTAATCAATAAGGTATCAACATTCTAAACTCCATATCATATTAACCCTAGGTAATTGCCACTATCCGCAAAATGGTAAAGAAAGACCAATACAGTGGCATGACAGGGTAACTGCAAGAGGTGTTGTGGGCATACAGGAACAGTTCTAAGATCACAAGAGTTGCACCTTACATAACCTATTGGCATGAGGCCGTGTTGGCTATAGAACTTGTCATACCTTCATTCGGAGTCCAAGCACAAAACTTGGTCCCCGTATGGAGTATATGGACTTGATGAATGCCAACACTAAAGGCATTGACATGGTAAGCCAGAGTTGCACGGTCTTACAATAAAGGACCGAAGGGAAGCAATCCGTGGCTGGAGACCTAGTATGACAATCCAGCCAATGGGACCAAGGAACCAACGTTTTGGAAAATGGTCCCCAAGTTGGGAAGGTCCTTTCCAAGTTACTGTGATCAAGCCTACTATAGAAACAAGAAGGAATATAATGACAATTAATGCACCATTCTAGCCTCATTAATGCACCATTCTTCGTTCTTAGTGAAGATTATAAGGTCTTCGGACACCTTCTTGTCTTGAAGCTCAACCATCGTGGAAGTCCTCTGGGCCTCAGTAGTGAGCTCTAGAATTTTAGCTTCCTTGGCCTTACATTCTTTTCTAGGTCAGCAATAGAGACCACCAGAGTCCAAGGGGAGTCTTGTTCTGTTGAATTTGATGGTTAGCCTCAGAATTTTGTCCTTTGATCTCAGTCCTTTCTAGAGAGATGTTGGGGGTGGGGGGAAAGTTCCTCATCGTATTGTCTTCCGAGGCACATGAATTCCCCTTCGTGGAAATTCCATACTTTCCGCATTCTGCACAATAGGGAGTCTGATGAGATACTTGAGTTGCTTAATCTTCTTTCTCAAACACTTGTCCACTAATTCATTCTCAGATTAAGATTCTTAACGGCTCAGGGGTTTCTTTTCTTTCCCAATTGATTCAAATAATCCGGATCCTTTTCAGCAATCCTCAATCATTTGAAATGCTAAAGTTTCTTTTAAAGCCACAGGTTTTACTTGGACGCTCGTTCTTAATAAACTCAAGACCACTATTAGCTTGCAAATTAGTAGAACTCTACAAGTGGATCTCTTCAGATTGGTGATTGGTTAGCTTGTTTGGGCTGGAGCTTGTTTGGGGTAGTCGGGGGAGCTTGATTAGCCCAAACTTGATCTCTTCCTTTCATCAAATGGGAGATAGAGATTTAGGAAGCATTGATGCTACTTTGCGGCAGTGTCCAGTTTTTGCTATCTTACAGGGATCTATACTGAGCACAAACAGGACTTTCAGGGATAGAGTTGCCTTCGCCTCTCCTCT
Source organism: Platycodon grandiflorus (assembly GCA_016624345.1). Taxonomy (NCBI): domain Eukaryota; kingdom Viridiplantae; phylum Streptophyta; class Magnoliopsida; order Asterales; family Campanulaceae; genus Platycodon; species Platycodon grandiflorus. The sequence goes on from CM028363.1 coordinate 14,589,499, forward strand.
AGGATAGAGTCGTTTATTTGGCCTCCCTTTGGACGTGGGCTAGGGGGTTTTCGAGGCGTGACCATTTTAGAGCTGCAAAGGGATTGTAGTGCTTTATTTCCCTAGCTTTTCTCTTTTATAGCTTACCGCTTTTGTTCTTTTGCTTTTTGAAGGATGTATCATCCGTCCCGTTTCTACTTTCATTCTTATATTTAAAATAATAAACGCATCTTTTTCTATCAGGAAAGATTAACTCTTCAGAGATGGAAGACTTTGATAAAGCTGAACCATGCCAGGAGTTGATGAGTGAGCTAAAAGCTGACTTACACATTGAAAGAAGTTAATCTGCCACCACCGTGGTTGGACCCGAAGCCAGTATACAACTCTAAGAACCTTACACCGATTCAAAAATAGGAGTTTCTGGCTTTAATCCAAGAATATATCGATATCTTCACTTGGCCATACCGACAAACGAGTTAAATTTTCCATCAGCAAAGTCGGTTCGCAAGGAAACCAAGGTCTTCAAGCCATAACTTGAGCTTAAAATTAAGGAAGAGCAAAAACTCCTCAAATGGGTTTCATTGAACCCACTCAGCATCCCATGTAGCTGTCCAATAACCATAGTGGAAAGAATCAAGTCAACCAGATTTGGGCTTATGATGTCCCATGCCTTTAACCAAGCACGTCTAAAGGATGAGTTACCCCTCCAAGCCTCAATGCTAGAGTGATGCCACAGTAGGGCATCATATGTACACATTGGTGGACGGGTATAAAGGATGAAATCAAATCCAAAATGGACCCTCTATGCTGAAAAGACTACTTTCGAGACCCCTTGTGAAATTTTACTATAAGCCCATGCCTTTTGGCTTTGGTAATGCTAGGGAAACCTGTCAAAAAGCATCTGACGGCTAATAATGGAGTTTTATGTGGACAATCTCATTGTGAAATTATGGCTAGAGGATAACCACCTTGCAGAAATGAGGAAAGTTGTTGGATAGGTGCAGAAAGTATGAACTTCAGATGAACTCGCATAAGTGTGTGTTTGAGTTATAAAGGGAAATGCTTGGAAAGCATTGTGGATCGGTTCGAGATCCAAGTTGATGACAATAATTAACAGGCATATTCTGGAAATGCCTCCTTTACTAAAGGAATTTGAAATTTCTAGGCAAAGACGATGAATACTGAATGGATATGAAGTTCTCTAAACTTAACTGACCAAAACGTAAAACCAGAGTCCCTTTCCAACAGATCCTACAAGTCACAACACCATATCGCTCTTGTATTTAGGCCATAGTTTTGCAGCCCAAAAAATACCCCTTGTTCCCACTGTCCATATCATTTTTTATCAACTTCACAATCAATGTTGCTGTAGCTAGTTTTGCTTTTTGTTTCCTTTTCTTGATGGATTTCTAATTCATCTTCTTGTAAGCTGGTTATATTCTGATACACATTCGCCTTTCTTATCCAAAAAAATAAAAGTTTTTTTAGTCTAACCGCAGAATTTGTTTCCTCCACAGGGACCCCACCTAGAAAAGTTTATTCCTAGCAATATGCAGGCTCGTCATAAAACCTGTTTCATCTATCCATATACACCACCTTTAGAAAGTTCTTGAACTTATGCATCAGCAAACCAAACGAATAATTCTAACAAGTTGAAATCATCTTCAGAAACACCCTCCTTATTACTTGATCCAAATTACCAACTCTTATATACTCAAAAATAGTTTCAAGTATAAATTCAAATCCTTCGAGAACAACACAGCTGTACTGGCTTGATTTCACAGTGAATGTAGTGACTGGATCTTGATTGGTGAAGTGGCACAAGAAATTTACTAGAACATTCTATTTTATTTGATTTATATATAAATATGTTTCATGGATTTGATTGCTTATTTATCCCTCCTGCCCTCCCCCCCTTCCGGTTTGTGACAAGTGAAAAGACTCTGACTTAGCCTCTTTCCTTTAGAAGATCTACTCTAACATGCAACAGAAATGTATAAACCATTGAAACTCTAGCATTTCAGCAACTTTTCCATGAAAATAGTAGAAGAAGCAAACCAATTTTCTAACTTTTTTCCCCAAGGCATAGTTCAACATACAGAGGTTGCATCTGCAAGGACACAAATAAAACCTGCTAAGTTGAATACAAGTAATTAACATACCCATTGGTAAGCACCTTCCTGGGTTCCATCCAGAACAGTGACCCAATCAACTTTTGATTTAAGAGTGCTCTTATCCTTCAGAAAATCCTTTACCTTCACAGAGAAAATGTAATCCCTATTAAGTATGAAATAAAAACACAAGAAAAGAAAAGGTACCCCGGTATTTCCAAGTAATAAGATTATGAATGATGTTTACTGCTTGCAAAATTCTCTCAGATGCATCAGCTCCCAATTGTCTCAGCCCTGCAGTTGCCTGTGTTGAGAGAAAAAACAACAGGTTTTGAAGCATGCAGCAATAACTTATAGAAACTGGAGCAGCCATAAAAATTACTGACCCCAACTTTTACTGGTGTAATGTGGCGCATGTCTCGTGGAACCGCACTTTCTGCTTTCTCCAGAAGGGGCAGAAGAGAATGAGCAGCAGCCTTGGGGTCATTAGCATATGCACTCAGACCTGGTTTTAACTACAAAAAGAAAAATGAATATGAGGTGATGAAGTTCCGACACATTGTACCAAAGGAATTTTTTTTGTTTATATATATGATGAGTAAATGCCGAGAGAAAAAGAAGGGCTAATTGCACTTACTCCCTCCAGAGTTACTTCTCACGATTGGGTTTAAATCCATTAAATTTCTCTAATCAATCATGTAAACTTATTTTCGTTCTCTCTTTTTTTTTCTTTTTCTCTGAATGAACCCCTTAAACATGCATAAGTAATTCAATCAAGTCCATACGGTAGTGATCATCACCAAAGAGGATTATACAGGTCCAAAATGACCGAGAATTACTTTTTATATCTTTATTTAAGCATTTCTTGATATATACATCGACTTTTAATCAGTCTCTTAAGTAAATCAATCGTTGTAACCATATAAGTCAAACCATGCAATTAAACACAAGCACTAGCCACTCTTCCCCCACCTCACAACCATCCCTCAACATCCGATATGCCCCCATACCGAGACCAAGTGCCACTCGTCCTCCACAACCACCACCTTCCACAACGATTTACAAACTTTACTCCCACCTCCATTCTTTCTCTTTAATTTTTCCATTGTCTTCGTTCATTTGGATGGCCAATGTCCCCTTCAAAAAATTAGAGTTTTTGTGTGGTCTCTGATTCTTAATAAACTCCACACTAATGATATGCTCCAAAAGCGTAGGCCTTATAAGGTGATTTCCCCAGATTGGGGTGTGATATGCAAGTCTGATGCAGAGTCTCATAATCATCTACCTATATTACCACGAAGCTCTGAAACCTAAACCTACACAATTTTCCCCTAGCAAAAAGAATAGGTACTTTACATCCAAAAGAAATTATCTAGGCACAGATTCAAAACTTGAAGACTAGACTTTTAGTCCTCTTGAAAGAACTCTAATGAAATGAAGCTATGATTAGATGATGTAAATGTGAAAGCATGAACTCTCAACACTACCTAGACTTTAAATTCTAAGAGTAAGGGGAACTCAAAACATAACTCAGTCGATAAATGTTTCCTCCTACTATATCCATTTCTCCGCAACCAATCAGATCATGCATTACAATTTACAAGATCAATCTGAGGAAGCTCAGGTGAATGGCTATGATTCATAAGACTAATAACTAAAGCAAATATCGGAAAAATTCACTACTGAGAATTTTATCTACTTACAATCCCAAGGAAAGAGGACTCTATGTTGGAAGAAGATTGAAATTAGCATATAAGCAAGGCCTAGACAAACCTACCAGATCTTTATATATACATGTGCAGATGCATCTGTCTAGATACATGCACACATACACATTCACATACACATACATATATGTGCATCAAGAAAAATGAATGCTTCGGTGATGATTGTCATGGGCATATGAGGTGTGAGCTCAATACATGCAAGAACATATGTATCAAAAGAAATGGTATAGAAGAGTATTATGGTGGTGCCGCAGAGGTGATGATGGGGGGGGGGAGCAACTTTAGGAGTGTTCAGTTGTGATCACAATGATGTTCTTATTGGGTTTTAGGATTTTATTACCGGGCTAGTGGATGAAGATGAAAGGGGTAACAAAGCAATAGAAATTGAGTTGAGGCTAACTCAGTATGTTTTGAAGTTTCTCATGCATCTTTATTATGACAGGTTAGGACTTTAACATGGAAGTTCATAACGAAAGGAGTTCAACTGCCATGGCTCTTATTTCACGGGGCCAGTCAAAACGCCATTGTCCAATGCACTCCGAAGAAAAGGGGAAAATAGAGGCTTCTACATTCTATTCACTCCTTATTTTGTATCAAGGGTGATACCATAATTAGCTTGGATATGAAGGGTGGATCCAGTAACGACCATTAACTTATTGACATGACCAAATCATCAACACCTATAGGGATGTGAATTGGGGATTTAAATGGAGGATCCCTAGTATTTTCCTTCACAAAAGATAAGGCACCCACTCGCTCCCTTTGCTGCCATGTAACATCGCGATTTTAGGCAATGTCAAGTAATTTGCAATTCACCCAAAAAAGAAATGGTTGAAGGGAGATTCTCTATGCCAATCATATTCATTGGCCACTATTAAAAAACAAAGAATAAGCAACAATCTTGATTCCTTTCCATCCAATTTGAACTATCATGGGAATGAAATTTGAACTAAATTGATATGGAATGGAATGACTATTATTGCGTAGCAAACGAGCAATATCAAGGTATCAGATATTAGATTAACTAAAAGAGTGGCCCAATTTGATTACTTTCACAGTTTGAGTCTTTCATTTGACAAAGTAAATCAATTATTCAAATATGCTCAGGAGATTATCAAATTAAATCAAGGTATCAGATATCAGATTAACCAAAAGAGCTTTAGGCTGCTCATAATTACCTGTTTGAAAAGCTCAAGTTCATTGCCAATGGGAACGAGATCCAAGTGGTGGTCAAAGCAGAAAACGTGAACTCTACTGCCAGAACTTCCAGCATCAAAGATAACGGCGTAGGAATTAGAGGGGAGGACGTGGTTGGGAGAGATCTTGCGGGGCAGAGTGTTGGAAGGAGAATGAGAGGAGGGCATGAGGAATAAAACCAAGGAGATGAGGAGAACAGGGACGGATATGACCAGGATGAGGCCTCGGTACCTTTGAATTTTATCGAAAAGGGATTCGCCGTGGGGCTGCCGGTTACGCTTCAACATCTTATCGAGTTGATCTGCTGCCGTGGGCTGTACCACCTGCCCCTCCAGAAGCTCAGCAGCCGATGGTGATCGGTATCGGATCTGACCGTTTACCGGTGCGGCAGCAGGCGGCTTCAGGGACTGGGTCTCCTGTGAGGACTCCAGCTCTTCCTAATTTAAAATTGTCTTGCCCCTCTGCAGGATCAAACAACCTGCCCTGCTCCACAACAATCAATCCCCAACAGAAATAGAATTCCTCAAGAGAAAACTATCACCAAGGCAAGAACTAGATCAAGGCTGTACTGGAACGGCTGAAAGAGAGCAATGGCCGTTGCTGGTCAGTTTCACTCTCTCTCTCTCTCTCTCTCTCTCTCTCTCTCTCTCTCTCTCTCTCTCTCTCTCTCTCTCTCTCTCTCTCTCGCAAAGTGCCTGATTAGATTCGATTCAAGGCTTCACCTTTCAGTGGGTGTTAATAACGATAGCGATCCCACTTTGCGTATTGCATACAGTACCAAGTGCAACCGAATTGGGGGAGAGAAGACGGATCTACTAAGTTAGGGGTTATGTTCGGTTACTTCCCATGAGATCGGCAGTTACGGTCCCATGTCGCCATTGGGTACCAATATATAGATAGACGTGGTCTTATGCAATTGGTGTTTTCTTTTTTTTCCTTCTCTTTTTCGAATTTTTTTTTGTTCTTACCACTTGAGGCTTTAAGGACATTTTATAGATTTTGAATTCTCTACTTTAAGTCTCAGCATCTTTCTCTGTATCTCTTTATCAATCGATGATAAGATTACACACCTGGCCATAATCCTCCAGGCCGTGATTGAATATGTTTAATTTATGTGCAACATTGTGCTACTTTTTGGTAGTCGGTTGATTGTATTTAATGCATGTGCAAGGTTGTGCAACAATTTTTTTTGACTAAAAAATAGAACTCTCTCCGTCTTTCATTCTTAATTGAGTATCCACTTTTAGTTTTTCATTAAAATTAAGAAAGTTGACATTCGAGTCGTTTGAGTAGTACATATTCATTAATGTCCTTAATGTCCGCATACAACAAATCCACAAACTAGGACATGATAACTATATGCTGAATGTGAAATCAGTAAACTTATGTAAAATGGACACTCGTTTAGGAACAAATTTTTTTTAAAAAAATGGACGATCATTTGGGGACGGAGAGAGAGTAAGTGATTATATGGGCACCCTGAGGTGGCCTAGTCAGACACTACCTAATTTCTTAAGGTATTGATGACAATCATGGGTTCTCCCTCTTTGGGCTCGTCAACTTGACTCGTAGAGTATTGTCGAGTTAGATAGCTAGGTCGTAAGCTTTGAAACTACTAGAAAGCTAGATTGTAGGTCCATCTGTCTTTGGCCTCGACAACTTGACTCTTAGACTGTTTGTAGAGCTAGATAGCTCGGTTGAGCTTTGAAGCTACCACAATCTGTCTGGTGGGTTATGTTTTTGGTAGATTAAGCAGGTTTAGAGTCTCACATTTAGCCTATTTTGGTGCATGAGTGTCAATACTCAAACTGAGTTCAACAAGTGTTGTTGATAATTGGGCCGTAGGTCGATGACTATGCAATATTTGGTTGTTTAAGCGGACATTGGCTCACACACACTTAAATGAGTTTTTGGTTTACACGCGATTGGACTACAAGTGGTCAGACAACTATGTCATGGAAAGGATATGACTACTTTGTTGGACCTTGCAAATCAAAAATAACCAAGAAGTGTAAAAAGATAGACACATACCTCATTAGACGAACATATTGTAAATACAACTAATTCATACCTGATTAGAGCGCGCATAATGTTGTACGTTGGTGAGGATATTTGGACCAAAGAATGTAGAAGTACAAGTCATGGCTTTGATATTCCTTTCATGCAATCAAGGTTCTGATGTTGATTGGGTTGAAGAATAATGAAGAACTAGGTTCTTTATGTTTCAAAACAAACACGTATGCGAAGTAAGAGAGAAAGACAGGCGTCTTGTAAGGATTTTATCTGTTTATATTGATCTATCTGAGATAAATTACAAATGATGGGTACGGCCTTAAATAAGCACAAATTACAACAACAACTATGCTTGATACCTATGTTTGCAAGCCACTAGTACATGATGTAACCATGCCCATGTATTTAGAACATGTATTCAATTGATTAAGTCATGCTCGCCACATTTCTAACTATGATTAGAACTATGCAGCCACGTCAAGATTCCTTAACTTGGTATTCCTTAGTCTTAATGAAAGTTGTTCTAGTTGTGGCCTTGATTATAGCATCATCTTGTGATCTATAGCCTTTAGTCATAAGCATGCAGTCTAAAAATTCATTCTAATAAAAAAGGTTTCCTTTGTCTTAAGGTCAAATGCTACCTGCACTCCTAAGCCTAGCTACCCGTAAAATAAGAAAAACAAAAAAGGGTATAAGGTTGATGGATGAGTTTTATACTCATCCGAAGGGTACTCTTCCGGCTTAGATTTAGCAATTTCTCGAGCTTTTTGTTATCTAATATGGGTTGTTAGTGTATTTTTAAAGTTTCAGGGACTAAAGGAGACAGTTATGAAATTTGGAGGTTTCCGGTGCTATTGCAAAATCTTCAGGGTTTAAAGTGCAAAAGCATGGAAGTTGGTAAACTGAAGCTATGCAGACGCATGAAGCGGCCGCATACATTCCAGAATGTTGAAGGTTTTAGCGCGAGCTCGCACAAAACAGTCGCATAGTTTTGCGATAAGTTATGCGGACACATGAAGCAGCCGCATAGCGTTGAATTTTGTGTTGCCCTATTCTGTTTTAGTAAAGGAAAACCTATTATATAAGGATTCTTTGTGAGTTAAATTGGGGACTTCTGGGAGAGAAAAAGACAGCTTGGGATTACTTGTAACTTTTTCTTAACTTCTCCTTTCAAGAATTCAAGTATGGATTATAAATCAATTTTTGTTTTTGTTTCAATCATGAGGAACTAATCTCATTATCTAGGAATTGGAGGTAACTCTGTATCAAAGATTTATGCTGTAATATAGTTTTTATTCAGTTCAATAGTTCTAGTCATTTATAAGCGTATTTTTATCGAATCTTCCTGTGTTGTCTTTGCGTGTAGGTAATTACAACTGTTAGATTATTAGGGTATGATGAATTGCACGATCCGACTGCATAAGTCATATGTTTGCCATCTCTTATGAATGTTCTTTCTTATCGATTCATAATCTTGCTAAGATAAGAGAGAGATTAATTGTTCCTAAGTTCTTAAAGGATCCTGCTTGTTATATGGACCGATCAAAAAAGTATAACAATTAGGGATACTAAGCCTGCAAATCGTGATCTAAGCGTCCCAGTCTTTACCTTTGTGAACCAATCCTAGAACTGAACTGATACATAAATTAAAAAGGCATAAATCCAAGATACAGAGTGAATCCCAATTCCTAGGTCTCCTAATTCTTGTTAAACTCGTTATTTACTTGCTTTGATAATTTAGTTGATTAATTAGGTGATAAATTAGTTTAATTTTTGTCAGTAGTTTTAAAGAAATCAACAAAACCCCCTTTGTCGTTTACTTTTGCTTTTTGAATTACTAGTTAACAAAATCAATCATTCTCTTGTCTATGTGGTTCGACCCTTGTTTTTGCGCAGCTATACTCCGGTATTCTCGTGCACTTGCGAGGTATATTTTCATTCAACAAAGGTATTAAACCACCAAATGTTAACTTGGGGTGAAAACATTATCTCTTTCGTACTCTTTTTTCAGTCATTACAAACTCCCCCCCCCCCCAAAAAAAAAAAACCCCAAAGAATAACTTCAAACCTGAACACAAACTGTAAATTGCAAATATAAAAACTTACGTAAGGATGCAAGGACAGGCAAAACGGTTGGGGTTGGTCATGAAAAAGGTTGTATTTGGCTTCAAGGTGTTGGGTTCTGAGAGATTTTGGGGTTTGTTTATTAGACTAATAATTGAAAGAGGCAATGATTGTACCCTAATCAACATCTCTAAATTAAGTCGTGTGAGATCATTCATGAGACTAATGTATGCGCATCGTTCTCATGAACTTGGGTGAATTGATATGTACCTTAGTTACACACCCAACCTAGTTGGGAATATACATGTTCAAATGCATAGGATATTTGTATATTCCTTAACATGTTAGATTTTCTTGTAACCATTTCTTAGTCTTAAAATAGAGTCCCTACAAGTTATAATTCCATATATAGACTGAGTGCTACAACTTAGAAGACCAACTCTACTGGGACTCAACCAACTGTGATATGCACAAATGGAGTGTGCCGATGTGACGAATATTACTACGCTTATCAGCAGAGTTGGAACATACATAATGATACTTGCTCATCATATATAGACACCATCAAAGAAACATGTTGATAGAAGCTACTGATCAAGAGGATTAACGAAGTGTAAATCAACGCCTACGTGGACAAGATAAGGATTTATCATCTCAAATATCTTTTCATATTTTCTAGAAGAGTAATGCTATGGGTACCTAAAGAGTACCAAATTTTTTGTACCAAATGATGTGTAAGCTGATGTGGCAGCTAATGTGATGCATTAATTATAATTTTTAATTTTGTTTTTTTTACCACATCAACTGCCACATGAGCTGACACATCATTTAGTACAAAAAATTTGGTACTCTTTAGGTACCTATAGCATTAGTCTTTCTAGAACTTATCCGTTCACTAACGTTAGACTTTGGAGTACTTGTCTGCGTCTTCACGTGGATCTGTCGAACAAGTACTTTGCTCTTTGGTGATAAACTCATTTTATGAGTTCTAAACAAAATGTTACCACCATGTCACTTTATATGAAAAGTTACATCAACATGTCAAGACACGTCAATGCTTTTTCAATTGATTTTGGGACACATTAACAAGATCTTCAATGTAGATTTCAACCTACAGCTGTATGTACTCTAGTACATCAGATCGTTAAATTCAACGGTTGAATTTTCCTACTCTCCAACGGCTCCAAAACTGCTTCTCCCTCATAACAAAACCTCCATACACAAACTCAGTATGCTTCAAATAAAATAGATATATATATATATATATATATATATCAAATATAAGTAAACTAAGTTCATAATACTTAGAACACTTTTAGAAAGCTGAGAGAAAACTTGCTCTATGTGTGGAGGTAAAAAGAGAAGAAAAGATAGAAGCTCTTGATGAAGAACTCACTTCTTGATTCGAATCTCAACTCCTTCTGAAAATGTGATCTCTATTCCTCAAAACTTAGTACTTTGAAAAGAGATCAAGACAAAAGGATATCACCACCGGAGAACGAGAGGGTGATTGGATCTGGGATGAAGCATAAACATCATCTACATATTGCACTCAATATGGGCAGGCTTACGCTTCATTGTAAGATCTGCCTTGAGTGTGATAATATCATATCACAGTTGTCGGGAATAATTCCCAAGAAGCATTCAAACAATTTATGTTTGAATGCCTTTATATTATATCCCAACACATAGAGAAAATGTTTGAATGCCTTTATATAATATCCCAACACATAGAGAACTTGGTAGTTAGAGCACACTATTTCTCTCTCCAACATCATCAATCAATGTTAATTGTGGACATGATCAAATAATGATCTAAGGAGATTGGTAGCAGTCAAGTCTTACCTGTTACGACTTGATAATAGTATTGATCTTCCTTGTAACATTTGAGGACCAATGTGTAACAAAATCAACCTATTGATGGATTTTGTTGTCTACTATTCACTTTTTGGAGTTAATTGCAAAAGATAAATAAAATAAAAACCTATTCTAGTTTTGAAATTTCAAATAAAACCTCGTTTTTTTCGACCAATTAAACCTTTACCAAATTTTTTTTTTTGTAATTAAAACCTTTCGTTAGTGTCATGTTATCTACATTAACGGAACCCTGATTTGGTAGTTGATTAGATGCCAACGTGGCAATGATGTGGCGAGCGGTAAAATGGTTAGATTCTCTCCAAAAAAAATTCAAAGCAAACCTTGTACTCTTTTTCTGATTTCAAAATAAAACTTTTTTGCAAACACATTTTTGGGTATTTATACACATTTTTTGGTATTTATAAACATTTTTGGATATTTATACCAATTTTTGGGTATTTATATACATTTACACTAACAAGATTTTAATTATGATATGAAGTAATTTTCTTTTCCCATGAAATAAGCATGTTTTTTTTTTCAATTAACTCTAAGAAAAGAGGATTACTTTTTCAGGACATAGAGGTTAGCTTTTAATAATGTCTATGTGATCGTTTGACCTATTAATTAAAACAATTAGCAAATTAAAGATGAAATAGTAAAAAACATTGAAAAAGAAAAGGTTACAAAATATTAAATTGTGAAACTAAACCAAATTATATAATTCCCCGTCAAAACTGTAATAGACTTAATAAAAAAAAATCAAGATTAGATTCTTTCGGTGAAATGGGGTGGGGGGGGAGGCAGTAGTGTATTTAATTTAAACATAATGTAATAAAATCAAACTTTAAAATTTACGGGATTGTTTGGATGCCTAGATATTTCTTAATTTAGTGCATATATATATATATATATATATATATTGTCGTACCCCGTTCCCGCTTTCCTTTTTAGTTCACTCTTAACTATCCCGTACCGGCTTAATTAAGAACCCTTGTGAACTCGATGAGTGACCTCAATGGTTGGTTCATAAAGGCATTGTCTTTCTTGTTGAGCGTGACGCATTGGTTCGTGGAACAAGTTTGGCCGTATAACGTTCGAAGTTGAGTCTTGTCGTAGTCTTGTACCCGTGAGAGGTCGTTCTAGATATTAGTCCACACTCGACTATACGTTCTTTCTTCATGTCGCGTGGTCATTCGTTGGTCTTGACATATCCATGGATTAATGAGTGTGTTTAGCACGTGTTAAGTTATGAATAGGTTTGATTCGGGTGATGTTCGCGTTCGTTCAATCCTTGTTTCGATCGAGAATTTCATTGTTGACATTCGAGCAACGTTATAGGTTGGTTCGGGTGAGATTTCCATGTGTTTCAACCTTGTTATAGAGTTAGAAACATCCTAGGTTGATTTCACTTCATTGGAGATCGAATTGGTTGAGTTTTAAGCTTAAAACTCCCAGGATCTCGCGCGCTCGCGCCTGGAGAAATGGAGTGATCACGCCTGTATCAAATCAGAAGACAATTTTCCAGCTTTTGGCACACTCATGCCCAACCTTTGTCGCGCCTGCGCCGATAGTATTTCAGCAGCAGCTTTGACTTCGCAAAAATCGACCATTTGACCATTAAAACCTCTCACCCATTAACTGGTTGACCTCCTAGGGTAGGTAAATGAGTATTAGACTTAATACAACCAGGTATAAACCCATTTCTCCCCATTTCATCCTAGAGAACCAAGAGAGAGAGAGAGAGAGAGAGAGAGAGAAGATTTTCTTAAGGGAAAACCTTAGATCCGTGAGATCAAAGCTCAATCTCGACGATCCGACTTCACCACGTTGTAGAGGACAACGAGAGGAGTTTTCCTAGCTGAACAATCTCAAGATCCATTGGTGGAGGCATGGATCTCTTTCGTCTTCTCAAGATTCTAAAGAGAGAAAGTAAAGATTTCAAAATAATCGAGCGTGGGTTCGGTGATCGGACTCCATAGCGGCGTAGAGCTCGTCGAGACGGACATTTCCACCCAAAAATTTTACGTTTCCTTGGTGTATTTGCGGTAGTAGGTAAGTTACTATTCCCTTCCTCTAGATTTTAAGCATCATAATGCAAAATCACGATGTTCGCATGCTATACATGTTTTAAATGAATTATTCGCCTGCTATTTATTGGGTAATGTTAGCTACTTGTTAATTTTATAATCTTCGAGTATTAGAGACTCGTCGAGGTTTGTTGTTGTTATTGTTATTCTTGTTGTTGTTAGTCCCCGAGTATTAAAGACTCATCGAAGTGTGTTGTTGTTGTTGTTGTTGTTAGTCTCCAAGTATTAGAGACTTATTGAGGTGTGTTGTTGTTGTTATTGTTGTTGTTGTTATATTAGTCTCCGAGTGTTATAGACTCATCGAGGTGTATAGCTATTGTTGTGATTGTTTGTCTCCAAGTAGTATAGACTCGTTGAGATGTACTTGTTAGTGTAGTTATTCCGGCCATAATGTGGTCGTCGAAGTTATTGTCGTTAGTTTACTAGCAATGAGCTTGTGAGAATGTTATGGGTAAATCGATATACCGAGTAATGAGTATCAAGGTTATAACGATACTACGGATCATCCCAATGTCCCAGATATTAGTAACGACTCTAGCTGAGTCATTTGGTTATAGCGAATTGTATTGAACCTTATATGAACTAAGTATTAGTCGTGACTGACTCTAGTGGAGTCGTATAGGACATAATGGACACACAGTAAATAATATGGTAAACTCATTAATGGGTGAAGTTGACTCTACGGAGTCGAGTGTTAAATAGCATGAACTACCACATGATGTACTATAGTCTCCTACGATGTTGGATGACGAATTGAAGGGTTATGACTCAATAGAGCATTGACCTTAATTAACCTAGTTAAACATTAGTTGACTTTGTGATTAGTTGAATTGGAGGATTATTCCCTAAACCTAACCAAGGGTTAGATTACCTACTTATTATCTCGTAGGAGAAACCACGAGTTGTGTATTATAATACGCATCACTATACACGAAACGATTGGCTATAATCGTCGTGTGACTATCTGGTTGAATGGTAGGTATTAGAAACATACCTTGGTTATCATTCTAATACAGACGATGAGACTTATAGTAAATCATCATGTACATAATACATGACGAAGACGATTTGTGTCAAATTACGTTACGCATGAGATGAAGTGTATTGTGTTGTTATAGGATAATGTAGAGATCCTAAGTTAGCGTAGTGGATACGTGATGATTCGATGACAGTATATATGAATCGACTTATGAATGTTGGGGTTTATATGTCTAGCATTAGCAGACTTAGTTTGGATTGCTATAAGAGTTATGACACGCAAATAGTTGTGTGTTTGTCTTGTTTGGAATTAGGGATGTATAGCCTAACCTTGTGATGTTTGTGTGTTCCACATTATAGGCACTGTTGATCGTTTGTTTACACGATAGGAATGCCCTATCTATGATTGTGATTATTAGAGTGTCTAGCTATCACAGACACCGTTGGATTGTTGAGTTATACAATAGGCCTACTTTGCCTATTGTCTTGATTATGTGTTCAATGATTTTGGACACGGTGTGGTTGTTCTAGTATGTGATAGGACAATCATCCTAGTTTGATGATTGATCGCGTGTTTAGTATTTACAAACACATTGAGTTGATTTGGGTTATGTGATTCATTAAGACACATAATGATTTGTTATGGTTTAGTTGTGATCCAATACCGACACACTTTAATTTATTTAGCATGACGAGTAAATATCTACTTATACATTGCATCGAGTCTAGCTGGCATTTATGTTTTGGAGGTGTATTGGCATACGGCTATGCGGTGAGCTGGGTCTACGCGATAGCTATGGTGTCCAATACACTGGGCCTCGCCTTGCCGTGTGTTTTTCTAGCTCTACTGTCGTATGCAATACGCGCAGCTTTGGGTATGCTAGTCAGTGTGGTGTCTCGGGTCGTAGGAAGACCGAGCGTACACATCAACGTGAATATGAATATTCAGTTCACTTAAGGTACTACTGGGTACCACCATTTGTTTTTGGGGATACGAGTATCGGTCCTCCGTGATTTGTGTACAGCGGCAACAGCATAGTCATCTATTATGTTTTCGTGGAATTTAGTAGCAGAGTCGCTGATTTGAAATGGAACGATAAGGTCGAAAGTGTTTGTTTAGGATTGGAGGTGTACCTCGATCCATCGTATCCTCTATTATGTGTTACTTTACGCTCTTTATGTGCTTCCTATACGAGCGAATGTTGGTCGTGGTCACCAACTGATATGGGACGATTGGCGGCTACTGAGCCTCTCGTTAGTATAGGGTGGGTTGCTCTTATGTGTTTGTGTTATCACATGTTTATTATCCTGTTATATTATTGTGCATAATAACATGTCATATTGCTACATTAGTAACTTACTGAACATTGTCTCATCCCGCGCCTTTATTTTCCTTAGTTTGTAGGTTATAAGTTTCAGCGCAGTGAGGCCTTAGTTCGGTGTTTAGCAAGTTGTATATAGTTGTTATTTTATAGTTATCTATTGTATTGTGAGATCGTGGGTTAAACTGATTTATGTAAACTTGGTGTTGGGTAGAAGTATTTGTATTTTATAGACTTGTATTTTTGGTGCCGACTTGTGAAGTCGTGCTAATTGTATAGTTGTTATTTTATAGTTATCTTTTGTATTGTGAGATTGTGGGTTAAACTGATTTATGTAAACTTGGTGTTGGGTAGAAGTATTTGTATTTTGTAGACTTGTATTTTTGGTGCCGACTTGTGAAGTCGTGCCAGTTGTATTACTTTATAACTTTGGTTTGTAGAATCATGGTTTTGGTGTGGCCTTATGCCGGTTGATATTTTATTTGTTATTTCCCAAGCAAGTTAGCTCAAGGTTATTTAGTGTTGTTGTTCTCCGGCACATGTTTCAGTCGTTGAGGTTTTATTAGTTGTGATTTTATTATTTGAGCTTTTGAAGCTTATGTTTATTTAGTTATTCCGCTGCTTAGTGTTTGGTTGGAGCTTGTATGGCTCGTTTTTATGAGGTCGTTTTACAAACTAGTTGTAGTTAGCGCACCGAGTCGTGGTTTAACATTGGATCTTGGACTTATATATATATATAGATGGGGGAGTATTCAATAATTACTTTAAAAATATAACCATCAATAGTTACTATTATATCAACCATTGGATTGAAAATGGTTATATTTTTAATAGTAACTATTGATGGTTATATTTTTAAAGTAACCATTGAATACTCCCCATATATATATATATATATATATATATATATATATATTCACACACATATAATTTTCTTAAAGCAAATTGAAACGTATGGTCCATAAGTCAACTTTTAATAAGTTGAGATAAAATCCAAACGAAAATAGAATGCTTAATATTAATTCTAATATTAGAGTTTGAAAATATTTATCAGTCAGAATTCTATTTCTTGACTCACTGTCCATTATTACTTTTTAAGAAATTTATTTTCTGTCAATTTCACAAATTAGTTACAAGCACTTTGTTCATTATAAAATTTGATAAGTAATTATGAAATTATTATTCTAGTAAGCGATTTTGTAAAATGGTCAAATCTATATATATTGAATTATGTCTTTAGTGGTAGTTTAATATTGAATAAATTTGGGTACCTTTTTTTTTTTTTTTGTCGATAAGTGTTGTACTTTATCTAGATTTGCTTGTATCTATAACCTAAGTCTAAAGTCAATGTGACTAATGGGCCTGTGTGTCTGTTAAAGTGACAACTTGTACTTAGACAAATTGCTTGTAATAGCTTAGGATTGCTTGTTGTACTTAGCTTAGTCTTCAGAAGATGGGTTTTCTATATCAGCCATCTTCACCAGTAATGTTCGTTCAGTCATTAGCCAAGTATGTTGCAGCCAAGCTTCACTAGCAATGTGTGAAGTCCAGAAGAACGGCTGATCAAGTTCCTGGAGATTTGCCCGTGTTACCTGCAAAGTTGTTCGTTGACTTTGGTTCAAACGATCACCTGCATGACAGTACTTTATCTACCTACTCCTGTCAGAAATTGCAGGCTTTGCTCAGTAACAACATGGACGTTGCAGCACAACCACTCAGATTTGGAACAACAAAAATCAAGGCATTTAATGCATGTCACATTGCATTAAATGCATCAAATTCAAATCCTTCCATTGTCTGAATTCTGCAACAGCTCCAAGAACTCCCTGAGTATAAATTGAAGACTTGATGAAGTATTGAAGACGCACCCAACAACACGAACATTTTCTGAATATCTTTATCTTCACAGTAGTGCACTTAAAGCTTTAAATCATTATTCTGTAATTATTCTTTGAAGAACACCAATCTTAAACGCATAGTCTTTATTGATCTTCATTGATTGCAATCCTTTGTATTCATAGCATACGAAAGTTATATCTTTCTAGACATCAACTTTCACCATAAACACTTGGTTAAAATATTTGTGTACATGATCCATTAGTGATCCTTGTGATTATTTTAGTAAAAAACTTAGTGCATATTTTCAAATCTAAAGCTAACCACTTTGGTAGTGGATGTAACATTTATTCATAGTGTGAACCACTTCAAATAATTATTTACTATTCTTCTTACTTCACTGTTTTATTTAATATCTTGATATCTTCCAGTTTCCAACACTGCCTAAAGAACAGTTGATCTTGACTTATCAAGATCAACCATCTTGAACTTGTCCTATATTTCTCTCTATTCCGCTGCAAATAATTTTCTAGCTCTTAGAGAAGCAATTTTATAAATCAATCTTAAAATTGGACATAGGCTATTCAACCCCCCCTTCTAGCCTATTTGAGCACCTTGTGACCTAAAAATAAGAGGCATTAATTTCTAATTATGTTTCTTGATCAGTGGCAGAGAATTTCTGTAATTCTTAGCAAATTTCAAATTTGTTTTTGGTGGTACTTTGATTTATTCTCCTCGAGTATGATTTTCTTGATGTTTGCAGGCATTTCTGACTGAGTCGTATTAATTCTTTTACTGCTTCATTGGTGCCATCCTTTTGATTTGTGTGTGTGTGTGTCTATTTCAGGATTCATTTTGTAGTGACTCGGGCCCACTAGGAGACACCGCAGCCACTAGTGACCCCAACGGGCGTCACACCTGACTCGACCTCTACCGAGTATCGCAGGCAGACCTCACGGTCTTCCCATGCCTAGTCATGGGTTTTTGCCTTCCCCCACACTCGAACCCCTGACCTCTAGGTAAGGTACAAAGGTCTTTAAATGTGAGTGCTAGTAGCTCAATTGGTACTCACACTCACATTTAAAGACCTTTGTACCTTACCTAGAGGTCAGGGGTTCGAGTGTGGGGGAAGGCATGAAACCCACTACTAGGAGTGGGAAGGCCTATGACTAGTGATGGCCGGTCAGAGGACCTAGGCTGGGACCCACAGGGCTCGGTACGGTGAACTCGGGTCACTACACATTTGTAGGCGACGCGAAGGGTAATCCTCCAAAAGAAGCCGTTCTTGAGATGGGTTTGCTTCCGAGGAGTAATTCAGTTATGGGAATGGAAGCATTCAATAAGCAGGTTACTATTTCATGCTTGACATTTCTCTATACTGTTACTATTTGCCAAGTGATGCATGTCTGAGTTAAGATACTCCCTCCATACCAAGGAAAGAGTCACATTTTGACTTTGAAAGATTCTCCCTTCAATTAACAATTACAGAAAGATATTAGATATTGCCTATTGGCTCAAGAACTAATAAAGTTTTATATTGGGTATATGTTGGAAGATGCAAGGTCATTGCCACGACGATATTGAACAAACCCATGTAACCGTTGTTAGGTCCAAGGGTTGCTCAGTGTATAGGCTAGAGGGGGGGTGAATAGCCTATACTTGATGTAATAAAAATTTCATCCAATTTTTACATATAATTTGAAGAATAGATGAAATGATTAATACAATTAGTTCATCTTCCTCATTCTGACTGCTTATCCGAAGTTAGAGAGATAGGACATCCTAGATCAGCAGATGTAGACTTTGGACATCATGGATCAGCAGATGTGAAAAGTGCAGTCGGAAGATGTTTGTTGAACTTAGCTGATGAAAATAAGTTTGAGCAGTGGAAGAATAAACAGCATAAGTCTAACAGTTTAGATTAAAGTAACTGTAAAGGTTTGGTTTTAAAAAGAGCTTAACAGTTGACTAAAATCTGTATTAGATGCATCATTTGCTTTCCTTAAACAGATTGCACATGATAAGACAAATTATACAAGAAAGGAAAATCAAGGCTGAATGTAACAAACATATATATTATATTAAAATTCAGCAGAGGTTTACTCAAAGGAAAACATGCTTAGTACATCAACCTAGACTCTCTATCCTAGCAATCTCATTAGGAAAAAGAAAAGAGAAATGAGGAAAGCAAAGTCAAATCTATCGAAAATACATTAGAAGATGCACTCAAATTTGTTTGAGGAATCTTCCTGTAGTTTCAACTCGATAGATTTGTTGTGAGAAGAGAATATTAGGAGTTGTTCAAATAGCAAGTATTTGAACAACTGAGTGCTAAGCACTCGGCCAAAAATGATGACAACTTGTTGCACAATCGGCACAGCTTATAATGTAATATAAGTCTACCGATATGAATGCAATATGGACTTTTAAGTTCTGGCTCTTCATCGGACATCTTCAAGCTTGGTCTGGCTTCAACGATCTGTATGATGCTTGGTCTCTTTACTGAATAATGGAGTTGAGGCCACTGAAGAGACTGAGTTCTTCGAAGGAAGAAGGACTCAAATCAAAAACGAAGTTGTTGATCAAGCAGAGCTTCTCAGCCTTTGGAATTTCTTTTCTCTCTCCCACAAAGTGTTTGTTCTTACACTTGTGTTTTCTCACTCTGAAGGAGTGGTTCTGGATTGAGTAAATGAAGATCAATACCACAACCTTTCTCAAGCATAAGCATACACTGCTTGCTCTCTCTTTTTGAGATGAGAATGAGAGTCTTCATATATAGGCTGGAGAAGAAGAGGTGACCGTTGGTGTATTGAATAGGTTTAAGCCCGTTGGTGATCTGAATCTCATAATGCAGCAGAGTACATTTTTGGATCTGTTGGGCAAAGACCTTTAGTTAGGTTTGTGTCTTGAAGCTGGTCCGTGAAACAGGCTGGACAGATTTGGACGTGTCGAGCTTTGCTGGATGCGGTGATCGATTTGGACGTATCATTGCTTTGACCGGAGTGCGGCGTCCGTGCTTGGCCTTTTATGGAAATGAAGCTTTGAAGACCGCAAACACCGTGAAGAGGAAATGTCTACGGAAAACGTGAAGGCGCAGACATCGATGCGTATCTTGGATTTGTCAGACAGATCTTACAACGGATCTATTTTGACTTGTAGCGCGTTGAGTAACGACCGATGTTTCTCGTGATCTTTCAGTTTCTCGGCAGTTGTTCTGATGAGGGATTTGGCCGATTCTGGGATCTGCCATTATAGAACTGCTGATGTAGAAACCGCTGATGGTCACGATGTTCCTCTTGAATAATTAGCTCTCTGCTTGTTTCGATAAGGACTTTGGCGGATCCGAGATCGCCGATATAAAACCGGCGATTGTAGAGATAGCTAATAGGCAGTCATAGTTAAAGGAAATGTCTGCTAGTGAGACATTTGCCGATAGTCACGTCAGCTGGCAATTGAAGAGCTAATCCATATGAAAGTTTGTCATCATTCTGGTAGGACAAAGACTTGGACATGTACAAAGACTTCCTAGTCTAATGACCTATGCATTGTTTCAACAAGCTGCCACACTAACCGGTACGCAGCCCTTTTAGCCACTTGTGAAACATGCGTTGTAATGGAAACAAGCAAATCACTGTGTTGGAATATGCATACATTTGTATCAGCTGATTCACATGCATATTCCTAACAACCGCCTTAGCTACACAAAATACCTTCTTTTCCTGCGATGGAACAGTTCCAAACTAATGACAAAGCCTCGATCGAATAGGCAATTTGAGGAAAAACACACACACACATAGCAGCTAAAAATGTAATCCAACTACCAACTGCCCTCTTGATTCAGTGTTAGGTCCATGGGAAGTGCTCAGGATATAGGCTAGAAGGGGGGGGGGTGAATAGCCTATATCACTTGTATTAAAGATTTTGTCTAATTTAAAAGTTAGAGAGTAAGACATAGACAAAATGATTAATAGGTCATCTTCCTTGTTTATCCAATTCTGCCGATATAATGGAATCAGCTGAAGCGCATAGGCAGTCTTGAAGAATGGATAATAGGAAAATGTTGTTATACTCGGCTGGTAGGAAAGAGTCTGAGCAGCGGAAAAATAAACAGCATAAGTATAACAAATAAGATTAAGGCAGCTGTAGTCAAATAGGTACATGTTAAGCATAACGGCAGACTTAAATCTTATATTAGATGCATCAACAATTTTTCCATAACCAGATTGCATTAGATATATGAAATGTAGTACAGGTAAGATAAGTAAAGACTGAGTGTAATAAAATATGATTCATATTAAAATTCAGCAGAGGTTTGTTCAAAGACAAACATGCTTAGTACATCAACCTAGACTCTCTAACCTAGCAATCTCCTTAGGAAAAAGAAGGAGAAATGAAGAAAGCGAAATCAAATATATCAAAAATACATTAGAAGATGTACTTAATATTTATTAAGTTATCTTCCTGTAGTTTCAACTCGATATATTTGTTGTGAGAATAGAATTTTAGGCATTGTTCAAATAAAAGGTATTTGAACAATTGAGTGCTAAGCACTCGGCCAAAGGTGATGACAATTTATTGCACAATCGACAGCCCTTATAATGTAGTATAAGTCTGCCGATATGAATGCAATCAGGATTATTAGGCTCTGGCTCTTCATCGGACATCTTCAAGCTTGGTCAGGCTTCAACGAATTTCAGGATGCTTGATCTCTTGCTGAAGATTAGAAGTGCAGCAACTGAAGAGACTGAGTCTTTCGAAGGAAGAAAGAACTCAAATCAAAAACTGAGTTTTTGATCAAGCAGAGCTTCTCAGCCTTTGGAATTCTGTTTCTCTCTCACACAAAGTGTTTGATCTTTCACTTGTGTTTCTCACTTCGTTGGTGTGGTTTTAGTTTTAACAAATGAAGAACAATACCACAACCTCTCATATGCATAAGCATACACACACACTCTAGCTGTTGAGATGAGAATGAGAGTCTTCTTATATAGGCTGGAGAAGAAGAAGAGTTCGTTGGAGCATTGAATAAGTTTCTGCCCATTGGTGATCTGAATCACATAATGCATCAGAGTACATTGTTGGGTCTGTTGGGCAAAGACCTTCAGTTAGGCTTTTGTCTTGAAGTTGGTCGGTGAAACAGGTTTGACTGATTGGGACGTGTCGTGCTTTGCCTGGGATGCAGCTGACTGATTAGGACGTGTCATGCTTTGCCTGGGATGCAGCGCACTGTGTTTGGTCTTTTATGGAATGAAGCCTTGAAGACTGCAACCAATACACAGAAGAGGAAATGTCTACTGAGTAAAAGTGAAGGCGCAGACATCGATGCGTATCTTGGGTTTGTCAGAAAGATCTTGTAACGGATCTATTTTGACTTGTAGCGTTTTGAGCGACGGCCGATGTTCCTCGTGAATACTCAGCTTCTCTGCAGTTGTTCTGATGAGAGACTTGGCCGATACTGGGATCTGCCGATATAGAACTGCTGATGTAGAGATAGCCGATGGTCATGATGTTCCTCTTGAATAATCAGCTCCTCTGCAGTTATTCTGATGAAGGGCTTGGCCGATACTGGGATCTGCCGATATAGAACTGCTGATGTAGAGATAGCCGATGGTCAATCATAGCTGGAGGAAATGTCTGCTGGTGAGACATTGCCGATGGTCACGTCTGCTGGCGCTTGAAGAGCTAATCCATATGAAAGTTGTCATCACTTTGGTAGGACAAAGACTCGGATATGTACAAAGACTTCCTAGTCTAATGACCTATGCATTGTTTCAACAAGCTACCACACTAACCGGTACGCAGCCCTTTTAGCCACTTGTGAAACATGCGCTGTAATGGGAACAAGCAAATCACTGTGTTGGAATATGCATACATGTATATCAGCTGATTTACAGGCATATTCCTAACAATCTCCTCCTATTTGCTTGGGGCCATTACTACAATTGACTTATACATACAGCTCTTAAAGCAGTTGTTCAATCCTTAGTAATAACATGCCACTAATGAATATTCATTTTATATCAAGGCGTGCCCTAGGATGAACTTACAAGCGATAGCGTATGTATAGTCATCTATTGCTAAGTATTTACAGACTCGATAAATGAAAGAGCAAATACGAAGCAATAACTGAAAAAGGTTTTAGACAATTATGAAATATCATTGATAATATTGCCTTAAGGATATTTTTCTTGCATTGTAATATGTATGATCTGAAGTAGCTTGAAAAAAAATATTATTCTTAATCGAATTGATTAAGCATCTGCATCTGATGGTTTTAAAAGTTGTGAAGGATAGTGAAGGATAGGTAGAGTAGTATAATAGTCAGCGTACTATAATAGTCATATAGTATAATACTTCGCTGTATGTGCAATTTCACAATCTCTCCTCCTTACTAATTGTCTTTTAAGCCTTTCTTGCATTTTCACAATCTCTCCTCCTTTCTAATTGTCTTTTAAGCCTTTTTCTGTATGTATAATGTCAATCTTACTAAATCTCTCCTCCTTAATGGTCACAAGCTAGAGATAGATTGATTGTTACAAAGTAAAATATTGAATATCAGAAACTTAATCTTTCTTTGATGGATAAGAGAATGTCTGTATATGGACAATATTGAGTAAGTGCTTCCTTATTGGGGATCGAACAAGTTAAGAGAACTGACTTATGTTAACTCATAAGATATGAATTATTGTTGTGACATATAGTGGGGATGAAGTTTGTTCCCTTATATATATATATATATATATATATATATATATATATATATATATATATACTTCCTTTAGAGAAATGTCTATGTGATCAGCTAATTTCAATTCTGCCAAGAATATGGACAAGTTTTATTCTTTAATAGGAGAGGCAGATAAGATAATCTGTCAAGTAGTAAAATTTTCAATATAGTCTCCTCAATGTCTTTCTGAGTTATTACAAGAGAAATGAGCTTTGGAGGCACTTAAGGGAGTTATTAAAGGATATTTTACGAGAAAGTAAGTATAAAATGATGAGTTTTTTTTAAAAAAAATTTAATTGGTCAATTCATAAGTTATGAAGAGCAGAAGAATTTCTATATATATGGATGAGATATATTATAGGACAATGTTGTTGAGAGGTATGTTGACATTTACTGGATGCACGAGATATACATCTAAAGATGACATTTACGACATTTAACATTCTTTAATTAATAGGTCAAGTGTTAAAGTTTGGATATTGTATCCTTAGGATTACATGCATATGCAAGGATATTTGAGTTTGTAATAAAATTGAATTGTAGGCATGAAGAAGTATGCACCAGGACAAATTACGATAATTAAAACAAAACAAAATAAAGTAGCAAATGTAACTGAACAAAAGCATATTACAAATATAACATGGATATGATAGAGCAGAAACCAAGTTAGACATCCTAATGAAGTAAGGTAAAGGATGAGGATCTACAATCCTAATTGTTGGGATCGTAAATTGCTGGGTTTGGAGCAGTATTTGCATTTGTGGGCTGATGCTTCTCCTGAATCGGAGATTGCTCGAGGTGAGCATTTGAGGCGATGAGGGCAAGGGGAGAGGTTGTTCCATTGGTTGAGACAGGATTTGATGAAGGAATCCATGGAATGAAATTGGACACATTGTTCCTTGGATCTAGCAGGCGATTTCTTACTCGTCGACTGATTGAGCGAGGTCGACGGATCACTGGTTGAGGAGTATCTTGAGGAGTGGCTAGGAAGATCATAATCCGTTGTCGCATTTCATTATAGGAGATGGGTCGATGTACAGAATTGAGTAGTTTTGGTGAACACATGATGAAGGTTGGTATATTTTGTAATGTCGATGAAGAGGTGAACAGGAAGATGAAGAAGAGATGATGAATATATTTAGAGAGCTTTGAATGTAGGTTATCATTTTATACATCTTTTCGAAGTTTTGAGAAGATGAAGGGGTTTCTTGATTAGAGGAATGTGATTGAACGTTTTGGGGGCTTAAGGGAGTAAATGCATTTAATGACATGGTAATGATGTTCTGATTTAGGATTATGTCATCATGCTGAGTGTGGTTATGGCTAGGATCTAGGCGATCTAGGGGTAATATATATATATATATATATATATATATATTATTGTTAAACAAGAAGTTTAAAATTTATATATAAACAAATTAATTTGTTTGCCTTTATTGAGATATTACTGGGTACAACTGCTGAGTTTAATCTAGAGATATCAGCTATTTTGGAGTGGTGTAATTTCTATAGGGATTGGTTTTGATACTAGTTGACACCAATTATTAGAAGAATTAAGAGCAATTATTGGGAAGAATACTGGCTGATACCAAATGTTGGAAGGAATTATACCAATTATTAGAAGAGTTGATACCAATTGTTTGAAGGGTTTGGAATTTTATCAGCAGTGGACTGGCTTTAGAGTGAAGTGTTTAAGTTTTCGTTCAGTTGTTACACTCATAGAGCTTTTATGAAGACTTGGTTAGGGTTTCATTGTTTCAGGGATTTGGGATTTTATTAGCAGTTAGTATGGGCTGTCTGCTAAGGTGATAACTGCTGATAGAGAGGTTGTTTGAAGTTTTTCTTGACTCCAATTTAATGAGTTTGTTGAGCTATAGAGTTAATATCCAGAGTGATTTTAGAGAAGTGTTTTAGCAGATGATAGAATGTACAGTAAGCAATGATCTACTAATAATGTGAATTTATAAGAATTTGTAAGAACACTTCTTATAACTTTGAAAAGAAAAATCAGACAAGTGAGATATTGAATGTGTACCTGAAGTGATGTCCGAGCTTCTTTCTTTGCGACAGATCTTATCATTCATTAGCATGGGAAGAGTTTCGCTAAAGAGTATTTTTGAATAGACCTGTTGAAGAGAGTGAGGCATAACCTATATACAGCAGGGGTTATAACAGCCATTCACTCCTGAGGAAGGACTTAGTTTTTGGAAACATCAGTCTTCCTATGAATCCTGGAATTTCTAGCTATTTTCTGAGATAGGTCAAGTTACTAGAAATTTTAACATCATTCTTTTTGACAATGAAGCATGTGATAAAGTGTAACAGAGTGTTTTGAATTCAGTCTGTTTACTAATTAGTTGTTGGTCATGATAACAGGAACAACTAACCATGCCTTTATTATTACAATCTCATAGATTACACAAGATTTAGTAGTTGTCATAACTGAGAACACAAATTGCTGTTGAGCTGTTTTGAAAGGGGATGTAAGCCTTTGATGTTTGGAAGTTAAACCGCTGGGATTTTTACATTTGAAGAATGAAAGTATTTCCATATACTTTGATGAGATAAATCCTTTATAAATTCAAAAGCTTACCTCGGTTTTTAGGTTGATACAGCAGACAACTTGGTTCAAAGTAGATTTACTAGTAATCTTGAATGTTGAACAGGAGGGTTAGAGATTAGGTAATAAATTAGCAGATTCCTTAAGAATGATAAGTAGACATGAAGATCATTCTTTATGAAACTGCAATCTACCTATGTTGAACAACCATAGTGTTCGGCAGATCTTGAATTTAATCATTGTGATATGATTTAATTCAGAAAGGCAATTATCAGAGAGTCTACAGATGAAAGTTAAACTATAGTAATAAACCAGAACTCGATATAGTAGCTATTAAAGGACGGTTTGCTGATGGGGTATCAGCAGAGTTTGTGTTTGGGCAGTGTGATCATTTTGTTAAGGTCAATTCTTCAATCATCAGAAGAGTATAAGGATTATGAAGAATAAAAAGTAAATTAGATCAACACAGTTAAAACACATCAATTCATGCTATCAGAGGAATTCAGACAAGTAGATAGACATGAAGGAAAGTTGCAGAACTTGTATTCAATAATCCAAATAGTTTTAAACAGTACATAGTGGGGATCAGCTGATTACAAGAACAATACAACTGGAATTTTGACTAAACTGCAGATTACAGGATAAAGATACATAATGATTCAATTCAGAGTAAAAATAACATATTACAAAGTAGTGTCCAAGAAGTCCTAATCCTAAGTATTTGATGAGAGGTCATCAGTCAAGGATTTTGGAGAAGATCAAGTTGGCAGTGTCCGTTTTTGATTTCCTCCAGCTCTCGGCGGAGGCAGAACACATTCACTTCTTCGGTTCATTATGAAAGCACCGAAGGGTGATGGCCACTGAGGATTTACTGTTTTGGCCATGAATCCCCTTTGATTTGCTCAGGGATGGATGGCGGCGATTAGCAGTTCGTCATCCTCATCAATTCCTTATTAGCTACCTAATTCAAGAGAACGAATTATCTGCATCGCCATCTTTGGGTGATGGCCGCATACCTACATATAACCAGAAGACTTGTTGCACATGGCAATTTATCAAATGCTTCCCAAACATTTGATAACTCTTTTCTGGGATCTTCTCTGTGAAGTTTATGTATGCAAGCAGAATTCCGATGGTTGGATAGGTATATGCTAATTGATTTTCACAGTGATTCATCTGAAAACATTTTAGAGTATCAATGAGATTGATAACTAAAAGTTAGAAGAGAATTGAAATCACTTTTGCTGGCATTAATTAATGGCTTTCCATCTTATCTTTTTAAAATAATTGATTAAAGATGTTCTTAGGTGTTTTGATAACCATGGTTTGCAGCATATAAATCATGCTTGTTAGCAAACTTTTATGATTATCGGACAAGACAAAAGAAAATTTTTTTATCAATTATTTTCACGACAAGATTGAAGAAACGTAATTAATGCTTTCTGGTACAAATGAGTTGATAAAATTTCTCTCAGACTTGGTAACTGTGTATTAGAAAGATTTTGAAAATGGTTTTCACAGTTTATAAATGGTTTTGAAAATACGTCGTTGAGAATATTTTAGATCAGCTCATGTGGAGTAGCAGAAATAAAATCAAAACAACTTTGAATGAATATGAAGAAATCATACCCGTTGTTGAGGAATTGACTTGATCGATTCTTAGGACTTAAACTTAGTAACATTTTGAGAAAATTTTGAATCATCGTTTTGTATCTAGTGTAATCGGTGTGCAGCTTGTGAGTTTATTCATAGTAGAGATTGGATGAAGAAGGAGCTCTACTTAAACTCATGGAGGTTAGACTGAAGGACGCTCAATAATGGAGCTTTACTGTTGGGTTGTCCTTCTAAACACGCCTTGGCAGGGATAGGCTGTGAAGTCTAGATTTTCTCAAGATTCTTGAAAAGATTTTGATAATGAAAGCTTTGTCGTTTTCCAAGATTTTGAAAATAGTCTTAACTTTAATCGAAGTATTCAGTCTTCGAAAAGTGTGCCTCCACCTTTAATAGACTTGAGAGAGTAAGTCATTTAAAGGTTTTTACTCCTATAAGTCAGCACATAAAACTGAGCTTATGAAGTGTAGGTTGGCAGATATGGAAATTCAGCCAACTACAGGTTTTAAAAACATTTTAGATCAGCCGATATGAAAAGTGCTGATAAGTTTTGAAAACCATTTGCATAAGGCAAGTCATACAAGCATACAGATATATCAATATAGGCGCGGTATGACAGGATTTTATGCAGTATGTCTGATAATTTGTATTAACACATCAATTTAGCAGACATGAGTACAGGTCATTAGTGAGCCAGTAGCTGACCTGTTCTGTGTATGCGTGAGAGGTGGTCTTCATCAACATCTTAGACTTATCAGTAGATTTCTCGTATAGTAGTATTGAAGTCCAGCAGATAAGGATTTGACCTTGAGTGAGTGAAGGACATAAGTGATTTTTCATGAGCGATCAGCAGTCCTTCATGAGTCAACAGCTATGTTAATGTCTGCTGATGGAGAGTAATGTTGCATTTTTGACCCTCTTATCATATGAGTTCCTGCCTTAAGTACCCATAGAGAAATTGTTAGCAACATTTATGAGCTAAAAATAGCTCCAGAAATCCAATAATACAAATGAGACTTAATAAGCATGATAATTGAATAACTATTCAAAATATAGCTTATAGATGTAACCCAAAACGTCAAGAGATTAGAAACTGGGGTTACTCTCTCATTAAACTCTTTGAACATGTCTGCTCATAGTTGTTGAAGCATCAGTTCTAATGTTGAGCATAGGTTCTTTGAGTGTATCCCTTTCTAGGCCGAAGCTTTTCCGTTGAAGAAAAAACGGTTTCATCATCGATATCCTTAGAACGAGAGCAAATAATCACAGTGATTTAGAGATGACATGAACATGATTTCCTTTGAGTTACTTATGAGGCTCTTCCTATTACAGAAGCTTTCTCAAAAAGGTGTCAGATTGAGGCAATCGTTAGCCTTATATCAAGATGCCTGTTTTTCAGAAGTATAACAGAGTAATTCATCCATCAAGAGAGAAATTTATACATTTGCTAAAGGATATGTTATGAGTTTTGAAAGTTAAAGAAGTTTTAAAACGAACGAACAATATCCTGAGCAAGTCAAACTCTATTTAACTATGGTATTTCTCTTCAAAATAACAATTGAAGAAGGTACTTCTGCTATATAAAAGATTTTCCCATAGTAATTTCACAGTCACCATCATAATCTGTTCTCACAATATTTTGAAAACAAAATTAATTTTGATTTGTAATGACATTTTCAAAAATTGCTTCCCAATCTCCAAGTCAAAAGAGTTTTGTTAAGAATACTAATTTTTGAAAACCAATCTTTTGACTATGCATCTAATCTGAGCAACAGGATCTAAACTCTCAGGTTGTTAGGCCTGGAATGAAGTTTACAGAGTACTCGCTCTGATACCAATTGTTAGGTCCATGGGAAGTGCTCAGGATATAGGCTAGAGGGGGGGTGAATAGCCTATATCACTTGTATTAAAGATTTTGTCTAATTTAAAAGTTAGAGAGTAAGACATAGACAAAATGATTAATAGGTCATCTTCCTTGTTTATCCAATACTGCCGATATAATGGAATCAGCTGAAGCGCATAGGCAGTCTTGAAGAATGGATAATAGGAAAATGTTGTTATACTCGGCTGGTAGGAAAGAGTCTGAGCAGCGGAAAAATAAACAGCATAAGTATAACAAATAAGATTAAGGCAGCTGTAGTCAAATAGGTACATGTTAAGCATAACAGCAGACTTAAATCTTATATTAGATGCATCAACAATTTTTCCATAACCAGATTGCATTAGATATATGAAATGTAGTACAGGTAAGATAAGTAAAGGCTGAGTGTAATAAAATATGATTCATATTAAAATTCAGCAGAGGTTTGTTCAAAGACAAACATGCTTAGTACATCAACCTAGACTCTCTAACCTAGCAATCTCCTTAGGAAAAAGAAGGAGAAATGAAGAAAGCGAAATCAAATATATCGAAAATACATTAGAAGATGTACTTAATATTTATTAAGTTATCTTCCTGTAGTTTCAACTCGATATATTTGTTGTGAGAATAGAATTTTAGGCATTGTTCAAATAACAGGTATTTGAACAATTGAGTGCTAAGCACTCGGCCAAAAGTGATGACAATTTATTGCACAATCGACAGCCCTTATAATGTAGTATAAGTCTGCCGATATGAATGCAATCAGGATTATTAGGCTCTGGCTCTTCATCGGACATCTTCAAGCTTGGTCAGGCTTCAACGAATTTCAGGATGCTTGATCTCTTGCTGAAGATTAGAAGTGCAGCAACTGAAGAGACTGAGTCTTTCGAAGGAAGAAAGAACTTAAATCAAAAACTAAGTTTTTGATCAAGCAGAGCTTCTCAGCCTTTGGAATTCTGTTTCTCTCTCACACAAAGTGTTTGATCTTTCACTTGTGTTTCTCACTTCGTTGGTGTGGTTTTAGTTTTAACAAATGAAGAACAATACCACAACCTCTCATATGCATAAGCATACACACACACTCTAGCTGTTGAGATGAGAATGAGAGTCTTCTTATATAGGCTGGAGAAGAAGAAGAGTTCGTTGGAGCATTGAATAAGTTTCTGCCCATTGGTGATCTGAATCACATAATGCATCAGAGTACATTGTTGGGTCTGTTGGGCAAAGACCTTCAGTTAGGCTTTTGTCTTGAAGCTGGTCGGTGAAACAGTTTGACGATTGGGACGTGTCGTGCTTTGCCGGGATGCGGTGATGATTAGGACGTGTCATGCTTTTCCTGGGATGCAGCGCACTGTGTTTGGTCTTTTATGGAATGAAGCCTTGAAGACTGCAACCAATACACAGAAGAGGAAATGTCTACTGAGTAAAAGTGAAGGCGCAGACATCGATGCGTATCTTGGGTTTGTCAGAAAGATCTTGTAACGGATCTATTTTGACTTGTAGCGTTTTGAGCGACGACCGATGTTCCTCGTGAATACTCAGCTTCTCTGTAGTTGTTCTGATGAGAGACTTGGCCGATAGGATGCCGATATAGAACCGCGATGTAGAGATAGCCGATGGTCATGATGTTCCTCTTGAATAATCAGCTCCTCTGCAGTTATTCTGATGAAGGGCTTGGCCGATACTGGGATCTGCCGATATAGAACTGCTGATGTAGAGATAGCCGATGGTCAATCATAGTTGGAGGAAATGTCTGCTGGTGAGACATTGCCGATGGTCACGTCTGCTGGCGCTTGAAAAGCTAATCCATATGAAAGTTGTCATCACTTTGGTAGGACAAAGACTCGGATATGTACAAAGACTTCCTAGTCTAATGACCTATGCATTGTTTCAACAAGCTGCCACACTAACCGGTACGCAGCCCTTTTAGCCACTTGTGAAACATGCGCTGTAATGGGAACAAGCAAATCACTGTGTTGGAATATGCATACATGTATATCAGCTGATTTACAGGCATATTCCTAACATTCAGGTTCATTTCTATTCAATTCTTCCTTACAATTTCACTAAGGTTTCGATTACTTTTCAAGATCAATGCTTTCAGACATTGGGTTTTGTTTGTGGGTTTCAATCATTTTCATGGATACAGAAATTGATCTCAATCACATGTTTGGTTGATATGTATTTCTTTCTTGGTTTAGTTTCCATGTTAATTTTATGAAATTAAGTTCATTTATTTGCATGAATATTTTCTTGACTTTAATTCAGCTTCAAGTGACTAACATTGTCGAATCTTTGTTTGGGCTTATTCTGATATGGGTTTTTTTCTAAGTTAGTTAATAAGATAATTCCATTCATTTTAGTTGTGCTATCGTGAAATTGAATTGACATTCGGATGATTTTCGGATTTGGATTTTAGATTGACAATGGGTATTATAAATTTATGCGATATCTTGAATTCTGATTGGAGGTTCTGATATTGATCAGTTTTAGGTATCTGAGATCAAATGGTGGCCAATCAGTAGTACACTAGAATTGACACCTGAACTACCCAAAATTATACACAAGGATAAAAATGACAAATATTTAAAACACCGGTAAAAAGGACCGCTAGCCATTTGGGCGAGCCTCACCAGTGCCAAGCCGCCAAGCTGCCTCACTAGTGCCCGCCGCCAGGCTGCCTCAATAGTGCCCGGCCGCCTCACTAGTGCCCGACCGCCAGGCTGCCTTAATAGTGCCCGGCCGCCAGGCTGCCTCACTAGTGCTAGCCGCCAGGCTGCTTCACTAGTGTCCAACCGCCAGGCCACCTCACTAGTGCCCGCCGCCAGGCTGCTTCACTAGTGTTCGGCGGCTAGGCCGCTTCACTAGTACTAGGCCGCCAGGCCGCTTCCCTAGTGTCAGGCCGCCTCACTAATGCCTGGCCGTCAAGCCGCATCACTAGTGCCCAACCGCCAGGCCACTTCACTAGTGCCCGACCGCCTCACTAGTGCTAGGCCATTTGGGCGAGCCTCAACAGTGCCAAGCCCCCATAGAGCGGGCATAGCAAGGCCTATTTTTGGTATATTTTATATATCACGGAACTAGCACAAAATTATCTCCTAATACATTACGGAACTGTCTCCGAGCCTTTTACGAAACTATCTCCAATTATCTAGGGCAACACTACCTTCTTATAAATAGTAGCATCGGACACAGTACAAGGTACGCGTAACTATACACTTTTTTGCTCCCTCAATTAGCATTATTCTCTCTCTAATACACAGTGCTAATTCTCACACCAGAGGAGCTTTGCAGGGATCCCTTGCGCAGTAACTCTGTTTTTCTTTTCAGGCTAGTTACCAGTCACTTCACTGGAGCAAATTTCCATCAAGACCACGGTGCAAAAATCGGCATCATGAGTGGTTTCGTTGCCGGAAAACGTTAGAAAGCCCAGATATCCCAAATAAATAGTTCAAAACTTAAAACTCTAATCCGGTGATTATGGCAGGTAACACGACAACTGTTGGCGCTGGTGACCAATATAATGCCAAATCCTGCCGCAGCTGCATCGCCACAAGGTGGCGAACAGCCAGAGGAAACTTTGCACGCCATGAGAAATCGTAAAGAGCCTATGAACAAAAAACCCGCTAAGGGCAAGGGTGCCCGGACAAGTAAGAAGGCGGTAGAGCCACAGGTGGGGGCTAGTGACCTGCGTGATCTATTGGACACGGGTCGGGTGACTACGGGTACATCCATGCCACCCGAGATCGATCCAAACGCCCAGGCAAAAGCACTTAAGGCGCATACAGCCGTGCTTGTCCAGATAATGCTGAATAACCAGCTCTTACAATCAATGGGCCAGGCTGAGGTACCCATTCCGGCCGCACTATTGGGCTCCCAGACACCAGCACCCCAACCTGCTAAGGTGGTACAAATTACTATAAGTGGGTCGTGTGGCCCTAGCAGGCAACCTGAGGGAGGACGCTCAAGTATGTGGGCTGGTCGTTCTGAGCGGAGTACAGTAGAAGGAAGTAAGACTAAGCAAGTACGGGAAGATGAGTGTATAGCCAGGCATATGGACGAACAGACGCCTTCTCAGAGCAGGGTTAGTGTCTGGTACAGACTTCATGACCCAAGAGTTCACATGAATGAATCAGCGGGAAGGACTGCACGGGAAAGAAGTTGCGAGGGAGAATCTCAAAAGACACAGCAGGCAAAAATCGAGACAATCAAAATCTCCTCAAAGCCAAGCTACAATATCACGTGGGTATTCCCTGAAAAGGGGCAGGTCAGCAAGTCCGAAACGGGGGAGATCCCTTGAAAGAAAGCGGTCAAAAATTCAGGTAGCCAGCAGGACCGCCCAGGATGAAGTCCAGGATTTGAGAAGGAGGCTGGAGGCCATTGAAAATGAGAAGGCCAAGATAACACCGATCAGTACCCGCTTCAAGCCATTTGCACGATGGATCCGTGATTCCCGGCCTAACCCAACTATAACGTATCCCACTTTTAACGGGTACGAGGGGAAAATCAGTGCAAGTAATCATCTCAACCATGTTGAGATGAAGCTAGCCCTGCTTACCGCGGACGACACAATCATCTGCAAAGCTTTCGTGGGTACTCTATAGGGTAAGGCTGCTACGTGGTTTGTCAACTTATCTGAGGGTTCAGTTAAAAGTTGGCCAGATTTGCAGAGAGTATTTATGGGGGAATTCAGAACAGCGGGCGCATTACACAAGGCAAGAGGCGAGCTAAGCAATGTGAAGCAGAAGCCCGGGAAATCCATCCTAGCATTTGTGAAGCGATTCAAGGATGTCCTGGACCAAATAAATAATATTTCTGATCATGAAGTTTTGACATGTTTTGAAGGAGACTTATTGCCCAATAATCTAAAAACGGAATTCTTTGCTCACCCGCCTGCGAACAGGGCAGAGCTATTTCAGTTAGCCCAAAAGATAGGTAGCGCCGAGGAACTGGTGGAAAATGAGAAAAAGAAGGAAGAAATGGACAACACGGGACACAAAGAGAGTGATCGGGGAGAATGATTTAACTGAGCTTGATAGTAAAAATAGTCTCACTCAACTTATTATGTACTTGGGAAATTTTTATTATCAATAAGATGTGCTCTTATTTCATATGTATGTACCTTTTGAACATTTTAATAAGCACTGTTGATAAAATGCGAGGAATCGCACGATGCCAAAAAAATCAAGCCAATAGGCAAGATAAAAGGTTTAAGGATAAGACCCTTAACGGGCACCCACCAAAAAATTCAATCCAATAGGCAAGAAAAAAAGTTAAGCATAAGACCCTTGACAGGCACCCACCAAAAATCAAGCCAATAGGTAAGAAAAAAGTTAAGGATAAGACCCTTGATAGGCACCCACAAAAAATTCAAGCCAATAGGCAAGACAAAAGGCTAAGGATAAGATCCTTTGACGGGCACCCACGATGCCAAAATAGTCAAGCTAATAGGCTTGAAAAAAAACTAAGGATAAGACCCTTGACGGGCACCCATAAAAAAATTCGAGCTAATAGGAAAAAAAAAAGGATAAGACCCTTGATGGGCACCCACCAAAAAATTCAAGCCAATAGACAAGAAAAAAGGCTAAGGATAAGACCCTTGACGGGCACCCGCGATGCTAAAAAAGTCAAACCAAAAAGCAAGACAAATTTACTTTGTTTACAAGAGAAGGCGGGCCGCTCATTTGCGTTGTTTACGAGATCCAAGTTTCCAATTTGTAATGTGGGCTTTTTGAAAATTAATTGCCAAGCTGCTTTCGAGAAGTAAATGCCGAGCTGCTTTTTAAGAGGTAAATGTCGAGCTGCTTTTTAAGAGGTAAATGCCGAGCTGCCTTTTGAAAAATGATGTCGAGTTGCTCCTTATTAAAATGTCGAGCTGCTCCTTGTTAAAATGTCGTGCTGCTCCTTATTAAAATTCAGAGCTGCTTTATTGATACTAAAAATGTCTGAGCTGTGTCGCAAAAATCAAAGGCGGTCCGCAACGAATTAAATTTGGGGTTTAATTAAGAATCAAAAGTATACTCTTTGGTTTGAGCACACTCACACAACAAAGAGTAGGGGGCTACTGAACTACACAAAATTATACACAAGGATAAGAATGATAAATATTCAAAACACCGGTAAAAAGGACTGCCAGCCATTTGGGCGAGCCTCACCAGTGCCAAGCCGCCAAGCCGCCTCACTAGTGCCTGGCCGCCAAGCTACCTCAATAGTGCCCAGCCGCCAGGCTGCTTCACTAGTGTCCAACAGCCAGACCGTCTCACTAGTGCCCGGCCCCCAGGCTGCTTCACTAGTGTCTGGCGGCAAGGCCGCCTCACTAGTGCCAGGCCGCCAGGCCACCTCCCTAGTGTCAGGACACCTCACTAATGCCTGGCCGTCAGGCCGCCTCACTAATGCCTGGCTGTCAGGCCGCCTCACTTGTGCCCAACCGCCAGGCCGCTTCACTAGTGCCCGACCGCCTCACTATTGGCATGTCATTTGGGCGAACCTCAACAGTGCTAAGCCCCCATAGAGCGGGCATAACAAGGCCTATTTTTGGTATATTTTATATATCACAAAACTAGCACAAAATTATCTCCTAATACATTATGGAACTGTCTCCGAGCCTATTACGAAACTATCTCCAATTTACTCATAAGTTCATAATGGATACGCTACTTTGACCCATAAACTGTGGGATCTCATCACATCTATCACAGCCTAAAATTATCTAGGGCAACACTACCCTCTTATAAATAGTAGCATCGGACACAGTACAAGGTACGCGCAATTATACACTTTTTTGCTCCCTCAATTAACATTATTCTCTTTCTAATACACAGTGTTAATTCTTACACCGGAGGAGCTTTGCAGGGATCCCCTACGCAGTAACTCTGTTCTTCTTTTCAAGCCAGTTACAAGTCACTTCACCGGAGTAAATTTCCATCAGGACCACGGTGCAAAAATCGACAACATCAACACCTTAGAGCTGAAAGATATTATATATTGAAAGATTGGGCTTCAGAGATCCGAGAGGTACTTTGATTTTCTTAGGACATTATTCATTTCAAAGATTAGCAGGAATGAGTTTGATAAATTATACATTCGAACCATTGGAAGAATGGAATCTGTGATGCCCCGACCCAAATTCCAACACGAAACCCCAAGGTCGGTGTGTCAAACTGATAACAAACATAAACCCAAAAAGGAAAGCACGTGACATAACCACCTGTACTTACTAGAAAACAACAACAATAAACCTGATTTAATCAAAACAAGTCATCGGCAACAATACAGCTGGAACCCAACTAACAAAAACCACCAGTCTAAAACTCGGGAAAACAAGCAACGACAACCTCAACGGCCACAACATGCCGGAACAACAATATAAACCACGAGCGAATAACATGCTCGGAATGAAATTGTATTACTACGAAAACTATTTACACAAGCACGACATACACATGTCGGCTTCCAAAAGAATAATATGTTTACAACACAGGATAACACTACCCATAGTAAAGTTTACATAACTTTACATAACCATCGTCCTTGCCAAAAGAAAATAACTACAACTATAAACAAGCTTCACAAGATGCAAAAACAAAAGAACACTGGCGAGTGTCAAACCGTCAAAATTAATTTCCTATTTCCCAAATAACGAGTATAGGGTAGTAGGGATCGTATCCACAGGGAACGTTGTACTCACATCTTTTAAGAATTTTACGAAGCAATTAAAATAAGAATTTGAGTATTTTATCTAAACTAAATATCAACAATGAATTAATTTTAAAATACTGAATTAAAAGGGTTTAATAAAACAAAAAAGGAATTGAGTTTAATTTCAAAGAGAGACGCTTCCAGTTAACGAACTACAAGTAATTCCAAAATTTTACCACTGCTCATTGATACAAAAATGTCTCATTTAGTTACAAATAAACCGGTTATAGTTGTCGACGAATGCCTAACACCCAATCTCTCCTTACGATTTTGATAATTAAGAGAAGCTCGTTAATTATTACTCTAATCAAAAGACAACCCCGGAGACGCTCGTAGGATTTAGTGTTTTGACAGCATTAAGAGGGAGAGACCCAATTCTAAATTGTGCACATTGAAACAATATCATTTAATTTAGATCATTCATTCCTGCAACACTGTCCGAGTATGCTTGTGATGCTTAAACGGTGTGTTACTTGCTACTTTGTTAAAACTCGAAGACAATTATGGATCAACGGCTCTAACTAGCAATAGACTATTACATAAATTAAAGTTCGGGCCCTAAACATTTAACTAAACAGAATAATCATAAGTCACAAGTGTCTTGCAACTAAAAAAATTAGAGAATGAATAAATACTTGAAAATAAATGAGAATTAAAAATAAAACTAAGATCTCGCAGTAGTAATTTTGAAGAGAATTACTTGTTCATTAACTGGAAGGGAAAGAACTTAGCCACTAAACATGGCTGGAAATTACTTACAAATGACCAAAAGGGAATGTTAAAAATCCAGCGAATGTTGGAACAGAAAAAAGAAAAAACTAAGAAAGCTGCTCTGAGACTTTAATTCGCCCCTTTCAATGTCACTATAGGTGTGTCTATAATTCGATGCTCTCCTTCCTTGGCGCCAACCTCCTTTTATAAGGTGATCCCATGACTTACACCAACTATTTCCCCCAAAAATAGAGGGCACGATCTCCACTCCTAATCCACTGGCCAGGCAGTTGCTGACCAAGTTCTCTTCCTATTCTTTCTCCCTAACAACCGATCTCCCCAATATTTACAAGAAAGGGAAAAATTAATTAAAGAAAAATATTTATAATTTTAGGGATATTAACATTTTCCTAAAATTCCAAAATGGCCAATGTCTGAAATGCCCTCTATTAACAGAATTCAGCTTTTTGCCCTCTCTACAGCACGTGACCTCTTTTCAGCTATAGCCCACTTTGAATAGCACATGCCCATTCAGAGCTCTGTTGTCATACTTCCTTCAAGTCAGCCTTATTCCCACCATCAATCTTTATTTGGCTTGTAACCATCAAACATGCAAAAAATACCCATAAAAGCCCAACATTTATTACAAGTTAAAGCATAAAACCAACGGTAAATGTCACACTTATTTGAGCTTATCAACCAACTACAATCTAGTCGTGATCTCACTAACCTCACTGCAAACTAACTAGCTCGCTCGAATCTAAGGAAAAATAAATAAACAACAAACGGGGTGAGTCGAAACTCAATAAGTTACTAAATGTAACTACATGGCATGGCACAATGCTCAAGCTGTAAAGATAACATGGTAATCATATTAGTATACCAAACTGAACATGTATAATCATCACAAGTATACAAGTCACATAAGCCACGTAGCACAGTGATGTTCACATAAGTGCATCGTAATAAACTACATAAAAAAGGATATTATTTCTCATTCTCCATCTTTGCGTTGTTCCTGCAATACACGAGAATAAAAATGTGTCCCGATACTCATGTGTGATGTATAGGTGAACCCAAAAATCTATTGGGTCTACTAGCTAACCAAAGTCATGCGTATTGCTACAACAGTGGGGCTACATCTCAACTGTGGCCAACAGAGGAGGGGTGTGTAAATTTTGGTACGACGACTTATAGCGATCACAAACATTGATTTGTAAAGACTATAGGTCGTCTCACCTTGACTTAACAACAATGCCAGCTGGACTTAATCCGATGCACAAATAGGTGATTACTCAACTTATGCAACATAACACAGAGTTCAAAAGTAGTGAACCCGATCAATACCAATTAGATGTATTAATTCTACTAATCATCAACACCAAGCGTATAATTGCTAGAATTAAATAACCACATTAGAGTTACAATACAAGTCTCTAATTCAAAGTGCTAGTTCATACACTCCAATAATTATTCAAAATTAAGGAATTTTACCCCAAATGAACTCTAAACTTCGTAGGGCTTTAACATACTTCCTAGATTATTTTATTCTTCCCCAGAATCAACTTCTTTAAATGTTTACTAACATTTCGTAAAAAATGGGCATAGTTGCTATGTGCAAATTTCGCATCTAAGGCCCCAAAATTATTCTTTAGTTCAATTCCATAGTTGACGATAAAATCTCTACACATGCAACATCATCCATACCAAGCATTTAGCACAAGTACTTGTTATACACATCAACATAGTACTTAGACATGAAAATACCATGTATACAAGTCATGCATGTGTATTTATAAACAATTATGCAATAATTTCTAAACATACAAAGGGGGTTATTAACTTACTTAGAATAGGCACTTAAACTAACCAAAGATGAAATCAAAACCTTGAAAATTGGTCTTCTAGTCTACCCCAACACATTGATGGTCTTGGATTGAAAATCAAGTGATTGAATATTTGGAGAGATGAAGAACACACACTATTCTCACCTTTTCTTCACACAAACACTCTTTAGCTTCTATAGTGAAATGAGATGAAATGGAGAGTGTTTGAGGGCCTCTCAAGTGGTCTAAGGAGGTAAAAATGCATGGTCAAGAGGTGTGGGAACATGGCTCAAGGTCAACCGATGTTTAATGGTCAAATTGTCAAAAATTAAAAAATAACGTAATTGCTGAGTGAGCTAGCGCGCTAGGGCGTGCTAAGGCGCGGCACGGCCAGAACTTTT
This sequence comes from Platycodon grandiflorus, assembly GCA_016624345.1. Taxonomy (NCBI): domain Eukaryota; kingdom Viridiplantae; phylum Streptophyta; class Magnoliopsida; order Asterales; family Campanulaceae; genus Platycodon; species Platycodon grandiflorus. Next base: position 14,630,065 of record CM028363.1, read on the forward strand.
CTCTGATTTTCTAAAATCTTCTGGTTGTTGCTCGTTAGGGCGAGCCTATGGTGCGCTAGGGTGCGACCTGGGACTCCCAAAATGTTCAAAATTATTTCCTAAGTATTCCCAAGTGATCCTGACATGATCCTAACCTCCAACCAAGTTTAGAACACATCGAAACTCAGTCAAGACTACATAAAACATGACTAAAAATGCAATGTTTCCTAACCATGGATGATCACAAAAATTTATACCAATCAAAGCATTACTAAGTTAACATTTTATACAACTATGAAATGCATCAAGAATTATTGTATCACCAACTCAACATGTTACTCACTCAAGCCTAGCATATATGTCTAGCATGTTAACAATGAAATAAAGCAACACATCAAGTATAGGGAAAAACCCAAGGTATTACAAAATCAATTTCTCTCTCTCTCTCTCTCTCTCTTCAGATTCATGTACTGTATCTACATATATTGCATATCATATCAATTTGGTCCTTTGAAAGAATGTTAAAGTTTTTATTGCTTTGCTAATCAATTTTATGAATTATCTCTTCCATCCTAATTCGTGTTGTTTACGGAGAAACTAAAACTGACAGCAGTGGCGAAGCCAGGATTCGATCTTTAGGGGGGCCAAGTTAACTTAACTTCAAGTGTAACATTTAAAACTCAAGGGACCAAAATATAATAAGAATGATAATAACTTTATTTTAAAGGGGGTAAACTACATATTGCTAAAGTCTAGGGGGACCATGGCCACCTTTGTCCTTAATGTGGCTTCGCCCGGCGAAAAGGTGATTCAAAGAAAGAAATTGAAATTGCACTTTAACAATATTCCTTTCGTTTAGGGGTTTTAACTTTGTAAGTTGGTGAGAAATTTTACTTTCTCCCCTTCAAATTCTACTTAGTGTGTTTATTCTACATATACGTATATATGTATATCATATAAATTTGTTCCTGAAGAATGTTGGGGTTATGTACTGAGAATTTGAGGGAAAAATCAAAGAATGGAAATTGATGAAATTGCAATTTATAATTATGTGCCTTTGTTTACTAACAAATTTAGGGCCTTTTAACTTTTGAAATTATGGATTATTTACTGAGAAATAGAAGGATTTGGATTGGCTTTGAGTGTGTGTGTGTGTGTGTGTGTGGTGGGATGAATGGAGGAATCATGGATAAGAGGGTGGGAATATATATGTATATGGAAAAAATTCTTTTAATAAACACGGAAGCGCTAAGTTTAATGAGATACGCCTTCGAATTTTGTCACGACAACTTTCAACCCTAATTCTTTTTCTGCTCGTGTATATATATAAACAAATACCACGGTTGTAAAATCCTTCCAGAGAATGAACTTGGTCGAAGTCTCCCGCCACCACTGTCTCTCTCATCTCCGACGCGCCAAAGAGCTAACTCCACAGGTACGTCTCCGACCACCGCCGTCTCTCTCATGTCCACCTCTCTCTCTCTCTCTCACTCTCCTCTAACTTTGAATTACATGTTAGGGATTTCAATTTTTTATCACTCTGTTTTGCAATTAGTTATGGAATCCTATTGCTGAAATTTGATGGAATGAGAAAAGGGTTGACTAGATTTCAATGTTTTTATTGGGTTTTCTGATTTTTAAATGATTTGATATCATTATTTCTCTCTTATGCTTTTTGAAACCTACGATCCTTTTGATTTCTTGTGAATCTTTGATTATTTCCCTGCTAGAGGGGAATAAATCCCTTAATCACGGAAGCATAATTGTGGCTTAGTTCAAGGAAATCTATGCTACATAGTTTGCTCATGATTTTACTTGCAAATTATGTAATGAACAGAGTAATTGCTTGGGACAGTCCTTAATGGTGAACAAGAATTTTTGTAGAGCCTGTTATAGGAGTTTATGGGTGGAATTGTGGGAAATTTTATTGTATAACGAATTATGAACAAGCCGACACTTAGATCTTTGGTTGAATACAAAGCTACCGAACACGAGAACTTGAGTTCAATCATACAACATTTCTTGAAATGGAGCACAATAAAAAGTTTAACCGCAGGACTCGAGGAGTTTTAGCTTCAATAAAGTCATGTTACGAATTGTTACATGATAAAGTAAATACTTCACGGTGGAACCAACTACAGCTACAGGCCACCCAAATTCCTTACAAGATTGATACAATCATCTAAGATCATCTTGGTATCATACTTATATGCAAAACCTTTCTCCTGAAGCTTCGTAGAACCCCACTCAATTTCTCTGTTAGGGCCTTCCAGGTACCTGAAAAGATTATTTGTATGCCATGTGAGATGAGGAATTGAAGAGAAAATTTTTCTATGACCAAAGTTGTTAAGAGAAACTGCGAAAAATTCCTTACTCTTGCTTCACACTAAATTCGGGATAATTCTTGTGATAGTACTTTTCAATTTCTGCAGAAGGAATGTACGAGCTCTTGTCATTATGTAGATATTGTTGGCATGAAACTGTTAAAAATGTATAAAAAGTTGAACCCTCTTTTATGAGCTTATTACATGAATTTGTTAGTTCAAATTTATAAAAAGTAGCATAGCCTTTATTGGTCACTGGAGGTTTCATATATGTTGTCCTATCTATATAATAACTTAAACCTTCTTTAATAAGTTTTTTTATTTCATGCTTTTTCGAAGTTTGAAAGAATTTTTTTTTTGGAAGATAATCAAGCAGTTCATGGCTTTACTTGGCTAGTAGTAGAGATAATCAAGCAGTTCATGGCATTATTTGGCTAGCCAAGACACAGATCTCCACTAAGTCGTACGAAACAAATGGATGTGTTGTTAAACGCCATACATTACATTGGTATCTTTGTTCTAAACATTTTTAGCAATGTTCTCACCTACTGCAGTAAACTTCCACAAACAAACTTCCATTGAAAAAATTCTCACCTACTGCAGTAAACTTCCAGAAGCTAGCATTGTGAGCAATTAAGGTAGGGAGTTCTAGTTTGCAGCACAAAACGAGAAGCTGACATTGTGTTGCAGTTTGTCATTCCCTTCTCTAATGCCAATGGAATTAAGTGTCCCCTTTTATAGTTTTTCCAATCCCATTCTAGAATTCGTTTTGTCTAACTTTAATTAACCATATTGCTATATGTCAATTGTATATTTAGATGGAATCTTCTCGTAGGAGCTCTAGTACTTTGGTTGAATCGATCAGCGATGACGATGAAGTAGAAGTGCTAAAGATAACAGGGAAGAAAAATAAAAAAAGGGAAGGAAAAAGTTGAAAAAAATGAAGAAGATGATGACAGGTTTCTCTGGACTAAAGTAGTTTTGTATAAGTTCCTTGATGCAATGGTAGAAGAGGTCCATAAAGGTAATCGAACGACTACTACTTTCTCAAGAGGAGGTTGGAATTTGATAATCAATGCGCTCAATGACTATAATATTACAAAGACTCAATGCACTAATAAGTTCAATAAGTTGAGGAGTGAATACACTTGCTTTAAGAATCTATGCAAGGAGACTGGAATTGTTGTGAATCCTGAAACAGGGATGATTTATCTTGAAGATCAAGTGTGGGAAAAACTTAAAAGGTAAAAAACCATCATTTTGCTTCGTATAATCATTTCTAATGTACTATTTTTATTTTATGTCCAAAACTTTACATCAATAAACTACTTGGTACGTGATTAAAGGCTGTGAGCGATTTCGCTAGAGTGGGTGTCCTTACTTTTCGAAGTTGCAAATTATATTTGGGGATACTACAGCAACCGGTGAAAATGCCCATCCTTCAACCAAAATGCCTTCAGACTCTGAGAATGATGATGATATTGAAGACGTACATAGAAAAAGAAGAAGATAAATGTGTAGAAGTCAAAAAAGAAAAGCGTATGAAAAGAGAGATATACTGAGAAAGGATAGGCGTCGTAATAGCTTTGCCTCTAATCTTGGACTGTTTATGCAACAAATGAGTGAAAATGCTAAAAAGAGGATTGAGATATTGGAGAAGCAATTTGGCCAAGCCTCCCAAAATTCTGAAACAATTGGTGATAGTGGTGGTGGCACTTATGTCAAGCCGAATGAAGACCTTGCTCAATTTTTAGAGTGTGTCGACACGTTGAATGAGCTCAATGACATTGATGGACCGTCTTTTGCGAAGGCGATGAAAGTATTACGCGAAGATCCATTCATGAGGGTTGCTTTTTTGAAGTTGTCCGCTAATAAGAGAAGAGACTTTGTCTTAAACCAGTGAACGTGGAATGTTTTCAGTTTATAGTCTGAAATTTTGAACTTGAGATGTTTTTATTTTCTAGTAAACTTGGGATGTTATTATTTTCAATTCTTAGTTTCTTGAAGTTGAGATGTTTTCAATTTATAGTCTTAAATTGTGAACAATTGGTACGGTAAAGGTGCTTTGTTTTAGGATGAACCTTCTATTTTACATTGCACTTTTGCAAAAATTGGTATGTTTCTACACTTATCTACTATGTTTTTAATCATGCTCTTATTAACAGGATGGATATTTTCTTAACTAGTAATCGTCGTGATGTGGTTAAAATTATCGATGCAACAGAAGATGAAGAAGAAGAAGACATAATGAGTTGTTTGCTTGCACTTGGGATATCAGAGTATTATCAGTTATATTTGGATAAAAAACCTTGCAGAACTTCTATGCTTAGAGGTCATGATTACTTAGACATGCTCATTCGGTTTTTTAAACCGGAACCGAACCGGAACCGAACCGGCTAAAAACCGTCCAAACCGTGAACCGTCCAAACCGTGAACCGTAATGAACCGTGAACCGTCGGTTTCGATTTCAGTTCCGGTTTGCGTCATTTAGGAACCGTGAACCGTCGGTTCGAACCGCCGGTTCAACGGTTCCAAACCGCGAATTCAAACCGTTTGGAATCGTCTATTTAGAACCGTTTGAAACTTCCGATTTAGAACCGTTTGGAACCGTCGGTTCCAAACCGCTAAAAACCGATTAAATTTGAATTTTAAAAATTTTGAATTTTGAAAATTTTTTTCGGTTGAGGGGCGTGCTTGCTAACAAAGGACTACGGCTACTCGAGCTACCTAGACTAAAAAAAAAAAGACTACCTAAGGCTAAGATTATTGTGAATTGTTGATTGATTTTTGACTAAAGCTAAAGCCTACAAGTACAATTGTAGGCTGCAATCTTATTCTTCTTTGGTGTCTACTACTTGCTCCTCCCTTTCTTGAGCTTTAATTTCTTCCGTGAAGAGTGAACAAAATGACTAAAGAAAGTTTTTTTTTTTTTTTTCTACTAGTCGTCGACTCGTCGTAACTCGTAACTATAAATATCACTGTCTTTTATTTTTTCATACACAATCGTCTACTACATCTCTCAACTCTTATACTCACATACTCTCGGTTCTCACACACTCAATTCTCACACTCTCATTTCTCAAATACTCTCATTCTCTCAATCTTTACTTACTATATTTATAATTTATATAAATTATATTTACATACCACATTACTACTTAATACTTACTTACTATAAAATATATATTTATTTTTCTAAACAATAAATTATACTTACATTTATAATTTATATTAGTATACTTACTAGTTACTACACTTATAATTTATATTAGTATACTTACTAAATTTTATTTATTTATATTAGTATACTACTATATTTATATTAGTATACTTACTATATTTATAATTTATAACTTATAATTTTATTTATTTAGTTATTCTACAAATTTTTATTTAATTTTCTAAAATATAAATTATACATACATTTTTCTAATTTATATTTTTAGTTACTCTACAAAAAGTCTATACAAAAATGGACTCTTCTTCTCAACGATCCAACAAGGGCAAGGGTAAAGCAATTTCACAAGCACGACAAACACAACGATTTCCACTTCCACCTTCTCCACAAGTTCCACAAGTTCGACAACAAAATATTCCTGTTTTTGACACTAATGACGTATATGGCAACATTTGAATAACACACCACTGAATACTATGGAATTGGAAATGAGCGAAGACGAAGGCGAAGCCGGAGGTAGGATTTCCTCCCACGGGTCCAACCATCACGACCGAAGCACAAGCTCATACTCAAGAGAGTCAAAGTCAAAGTACGATAGGAGGTCGAGGTCGAGGTCGAGGTCGACGACAATCCGCTCAAGCACCAAGATCCGATATTTTTACTATTCATTTTTCGAAAGAGCCGATTGGTGAAAGAAACTACAAAGTGACTTGTAAATATTGTAATCGCGAATACAGCTATACTCAAGGAGGTGGATACGGGACGTTCACCAAACACTTGATGAACAAGCATCCCGACAAATATGGAAACGATCAATCTCAAACACAACTAGCGGGATTTACGGGATCATCACAAGGTGGAGGTACGTCTTCTAACTTATTTAGATTTAATGAAAATACGTATAGAAAATATTTAGCAAAACTTGTTAGTGTTAAAGGACTTCCTTTTAGTTTTGCAAATGATCATTTTTATCAAGATTTCGCACAACTCGGTTTAAATCCCGCCGCCAAAAAAGTATCACGCTCTACACTTACTCGTGATATTGCAAATGTAGTCGGCGAATATAAAATAGTTTTAATTGAATTATTTGGTTGTTTACAAAATAAAGTTTCAATATGTGCCGATATTTGGGGTGATCATTGGCAAAGGCATCATTATATGGGAATTACATGTCATTGGATTGATAATACATGGACAATGCAAAAACGATTAATTGCATATAGAGTTTGATAGTGAGCATAACGCTGCTAATATTTGTCATAAAATTCATACTATATTAAACGAATATGGTTTAGTTCAACAAATTTTTTCAATATCATTTGACAATGCTAGTTCTAATACTGCTAGTTTACCATCACTCATTAGACTTTGTCAACCATCAATTGGTGGTAAATTTTTTCATATTAGATGTATATGTCATATTTTAAATTTGTGTGTGCAAGATGGTTTAAGTGCTTTACATGGTGAAGTTGGTCCAATTAGGGATGCTATTTTATATTTGGCTAGACATACAAGTGTAACAAAAAAATGGATTAAATATTGTAAAAATAATAATATTAAAGCTAAAAGATTTTCGTTAGATGTTTCAAACCGGTGGAATTCCACCTATAAAATGTTACACGATTCGTACGAATATAGGGAATCATTGTGCCTATTTTTACAACAATTGGATATGGTACTAATTTGTTTCCTTATCAATGGGATACTTGTACAAATTTATGTCAAATTTTAAAAACTTTTAAAGATGCCACCGAACAATTATCCGGTACATATTATCCTACTTCTATATTAGTTTTAGATCATTGTGTTAATATTGCTCGATTATTCAATTTTTTTCTTCATGTCCAATATTAGGTGGATGTATTGGCAGTATGAAAGAAAAATGGTTAAAATATTTTTTAGAAATTCCAACTATATTTTTAGTTGCTAAGTTATTAGATCCTAGAGTAAGAATGGATGGCTTAGAAGAATTTGTTAAATATTATTATGAAAATTTATTTCCCAATGGCGTGATTTTGATAGAGAAGTTCCTAACCCGAGTGTAGTTATAGCCAATGCTAAACAAAATTTATTTGATATTTATAAAGAATATAAAACAATTCATGGTGATAGAAATACTAGTAGTGGGGATTTAGGTACAAGTACAACTAGTGGCGTTAGTGTTGAACCAATTGGTGGGTGGGTACAAAAATTTTATGATGCAAGATCAACAAAACGTGCAAGAGGAGGTTCCGATTCTTATATTGAACTTGAAACATATTTAACCACTAATTTTGAGTGTACAGATTCTTTTGATATTTTAAAGTGGTGGTCGAGAAGGGCTACAAATTTTCCTATTGTATCTATGATTGCTAAGGAGATCCTAGCGGTTCCCGCCTCAACCGTCTCTGTTGAACAAGCATTTAGTGTTGGAGGGAATATGTTAGATGCAAGAAGGTCAAATTTAACCGTTGAAAATTTAGAGAATCAAAATTTGCTTGGTGATTGGGTCAAGGCTGAAAAGAGAGAACAAGAAACCAAATTTAGTTCCGAAGAGGATGAGGAAGATGATACGGAAACGATCGGGAGCGATTGAGCTACGCCGCTCCTTGAGGTAAGTTAATTGTATATTAGAAATTAGAATTTAGAATTTAGAAATTTATTGTAAATTTGAATTTTGAGGTAAGGCTCCTTTGTCCTCCTTTATAATAAGGCAAGGCTGGTTGTCCCCCTCCTTGTAATTTTTTATTATTATTAATAAAATTGGTCAGGGTACCGCCCCTGTTTTTTATTTATTTTTTATATTTTGAGTTCCTAAATTTTTATTGTAAGTTTTTTAATTTCTTAAGTTTTTTGTAATCATTACAAAACTATTGTTGAATTTAAGAAAAACGATTTTATTTTGCAAAAGTTTTTCTCAAATCTAAATTCATTATTACAAACTCTATTTTTTCAAGACTATTGCAAAGATTAAAAATATTAAGTCCTTAATTCTTAAATTGTAAAAATTTTAACACTTTATAATTCTTAAATTTTAAATTGTAAAAATTACAATTTGTAATTTTTCATAACTAAAGTTCTTACAATTTCTAATTTATAACTTTTGATAACTAAAGTTCTTAAAGTCTTTACAATTTATAACTTTTGCAAAAATTCAAAAAAATATATATAACACTTTTTTTACAATTTATAACAGTTTTTTAAAAAATAAAAAATTAAAACAAAAAATTAAAAAAATTAAAAAAACAAAACCGGAAAACCGGAAAACCGAAACCGGAACCGGAAAACCGGAACCGGAACCGGAACCGAAACTCCACGGTTCGGTTTCGGTTTGCCTTATCACGGTTTGTGGAACCGTCGGTTCGAAACCGGAACCGGAACCGAAACCGTTTTGGGCATGTCTATGATTACTTGTTGGAAGTACTTTATGGTAATGAAAGTAGGTGTTACGAAAGTTTTAGGATGTAACCGCCTGTTTTTATAGCTTTTTGTGAGGAATTGAAGAACATGTGTGGTTTGAAACACTCAAGGTATGTAACTGCTCAAGAGCAAGTGGCAATCTTTTTACTTGTCCTTTCTCATAATCAAAGAAATCGTATGGTAGCAGAACGTTTTCAGCATTCCGGGCAAATAATTTCAAAATATTTCAATCATGTATGAAACTAGTGTGCAAACTTGGTGTATCATTAATCACTCCCCCTGATCCAAGTGTTGTGCCCCTTGAAATTAGGCATGACCGGCGATATTATCCATTTTTTCAGGTAAAAGTTTGTTTTTACTCTATATTACGTTCATATTATCATGGATAATAATCTTACTTTAGCATGTCATCTATTTCTAGGACTGTGTTGGAGCTATTGATGGAACAAACATCTCGGCAAGTGTCCCAATAACAGATCAGATTCCTTATCATGGAAAGAAAATTGAACCTACTCAAAATATAGTTTGTGTATGTTCATTTGACATGTGTTTTACCTTTGTCATCTCGTTGGGAGGGGCGCAAATGATTCGAGAATAATTCTTGAAACTGCAACTAGGCCAGAATATGGATTTCCAATGCCAATTCCAGGTATTTTATGATAAATCACGTGTGCATGTGTATGTATGTTCTTTAGTAATATTTATATGTGCAATGAACCTTACTCATGGCAGGTAAGTACTACGTTGTAGACGCTGGTTTCACAAACATGCCTGGATTTTTATCACCGTATCGTGGAGAAAGATATCATTTAAATGATTATCGTGGTAGACAACCAATGGGATTAGAAGAGTTGTTCAACTATCGTCATTCGTCCTTGCGTAATGTGATAGAACGTTGTTTTAGAGTGCTAAAGGCTCGATTTCCGATCTTGAAGCAAATGCCTCCTCTGCCAGTACGCACTCAAAAGTACATCCCTACTGCATGTTGCACAATTCATAACTTCATAAGGCGACTCACAAAAGATACAATTGATCCTTTATTTGATGAGTATGAGGATGTTGGTACAATTTTTGAAAGTAATTCTCAAAATCCTATCCAAATAGATATCTCTCAGCGTCGAATCAGAGAAATGTCTACGTTAAGGGATGAAATTGCTAGGCAACTGTGGAATAATGTTCATGGTTGATGGACATGTTTTATTTTGTGTTACCCGAAAAATCTATTATATTTAGTTCTATTCTAAGTTTAATAGTTGTCTCATTGATTTTTTATTTTATTGATGTAAGAATGATTGATTTTCATTTTTTATTTTTTCATCTACAATTTATTTATTTTTATTTTTTGAATAATAGATGAAATGTAGATCATTATTCTATGTCTTTTAAGTTTGATATAATATATCATGAAGTTGTAATGTGTTAATATTTCTGAAAAAAAAATTACTTTGTGAAAAGGAAATAGAAAAATTTGTCAAACATGACATGTTTCTGTTTCTTTTACATTAGAGAAATAGAAACATTTATCAAACGTATTTTTGTTTCTAGAGACAAAAATAAAATGAAACAGAAACAAAGTGAAACAGAAACATGTGAAATAGAATAAAGAAACAGAAATGTTACCAAACACTGCCTAAATTTCCTTTTAATGCTTGTTCTTTATAGGCTATTAAGGCAACCGGTTATTTGGTAAGTGTTATAGGATCAAGTTTGATTTTTTTTTTCAAATGAATTTTTTTGATGTAAGTTTATGTAATTTTTTCAAAAATTGTAAATCACAAGCTTCAAAGTGCTTTTAGTACAAAATCCTCTTTCTTTATCTTTTATAATCGTTTCTCTACTCCCCTTGGCTCAATTTCTCTATACACTAATTATTAGAAATCAATCATGAAAGTTTGGATACTATAAAATATTATTTTAAAATTAACACCCTAAACTAAATGACAACCCGTGCTTCAATCAAGAAAATTTAGATGATATACAATATTATTCCAAATTTAACACCCTAAACTAAATGACAACTTGTGCGGAGCACGGGCTAAATTACTAGTTGATATAAGAAAGTAATATTAATGGAGTATTTGTTTTTAAATAAAAGAGGGTCATGGTCATTATTCATCATAAATCTCTTAAAGTCAGTTTTTTTAGAGTTACTATTCACACCACCCAAACCTCTAAGTACACCCCTCCTCATATATTACAAAAATGTCATTACAAATTTTGACTTAAATGCTCTTATGTATTCTTCATTTTTTATGTTAAAAAAAAAGAAAGATTAATTACTATTCGGTAGCTCCCTACCGAACACAGCTAAAGGTATTCGGTAAGGGGTACCGAATAACCAGAATGATGTTCGATAGAGGGTGTTGAACACTACTATGAGTGTTCGGTCACACAGTGCCGAACAACTTCAAAAAAAAAGAAAAAAAAAAACAAGCTCATCAATCAGGCAACGATGGAGACATGAAGTCATATATTTTTGGAAGTGGGTTCTGTTAATAGCATGCTTGTCTCTTTAATAAAAGTTATAATTTGACTTTCGTGTAATTAATTTAGGTTGAATAAGGAAATAATGGAGACATGAATACGATAAGGAAAGAATGAAGGAGGGAGGAGGAAGGAGGGAGGAGGGAGGATGAGGGAGGGAGGAAAGAAGGAAGGAAATAGGGGGAGGCGGAAATGACACTTAGGAGGAGGAGGGAGAAGGAGAGGGGAAGGGGAAAAAGAGAGAGGGAGAGATCGAGGGAGGGTAAAATAGGAAAATTATGAAGTGTATTTAGTATTTAGAGAGTTAAAAATTTAGGAGGGAGGTGTACTTAGAGGTTTAAGAGGTTTTAATAGCAACTCCTTTTTTTTTAATATCAGATCCTTAGATTACGAGAATCAGTTTTTCAAATTGAGTTACAAAATAAGATCTTAGTGAAAAAACCCAACTCAATATTAAAGTTCATCTCATCAAAAATTAAGTTTTCATAAACTTGACGGGCTTTAAACAAATAGGTTTTCATTAGAATTAGTTATAATTACAAAAATGGTCAGATTGCAAGATATGTTTCTCCCTTTGTCTATAATCAAATTCTGTTTTTTTTTTTATTTTGAATTTTGAATTTTTTTTGAATTTTTCAGTATTTGATTAACAATGTTCTCACAAAATTTTTTCGAATTTTTCGATGTTAGGTAAATGTAATTGTCTTCAGGATTTTTTCGAGTAAGGTAAAAAAAACACGTTTATTTCATGGAAAAAGAAAATAACTTCGTATCATTATTAAAATCTTGTGCGTGTAAATGTGTATAAATACTCAAAAATGTGCTTGCAAAAAGGTTTATTTCAAAATCATAAAAAAAGTACAAGGTTTGTTTTGAAATTTTTTCGGAGGGAATCTCGCCATTTCCCCTCCTCTGCCACGTTATTGCCGCGTTGACATCCAGAGTTCCGTTAATGTAGATAACATGACACTAACGGAATGTTTTAATTACCAAAAAAAAAATATTTGGTGAATGATTAATTGGTAAAAAAAAACACGAGATTTAATTTAAAATTTCGAAACTAGCACAAGGTTCTTTTGCAATTAACTCTCACTTTTTGCTACTGATGAATGGATAACCCTTTAGCTCCGTTCGTATATCAGTGAAGTAAGAGCTCGTTTGGTGTAGCGTTTTTAAAACGCAGTGTTTTAAAACGCAGCGTTTCTAAAACGCAGATTATTTAAAACGCGGCTTTGTTCTTTATAAATGCGTTTGAGATATTATGTCAAAACGCAGTTTTTTATTCCCTACTGCGTTTTAAAATCTGCATTTTGGAAAAAAGCTAGGAATTCCAGCGTTTTAAAACGCAGCTGCATTTTTAAAACGCAGTTTTTTCTACCTCAGTATTGAAACGCTAAGTTAGGAAATAAACTGCGTTTTAACCCTGCATTTTGGCCAAAACGCTCGAACAAACGGGCTTTAAGTAAAATAGTTACTTTTACAAGTTTGCCTATAGACTAGCTTGAAATAGGTCGTTATATCATAACCAAGTGTGCTGATTGTAGATCTTTGTTGAATTCAATGAATATACATATATTTGCTATAATCTATCCCAAGCTCGTCTATTTTGTACATTGTATTGCTTTACTTATTAGCAAACTTATATCAATAGCTCATGCATCTTTTATACAAAGTTAGCCGATTTTCTTACTGCTATCTTTTATGAGCAGCTTTGTAATCTTTGCCAACTATGCTAATAGTATGTTATCCCTCTGATTGGAATACCATCTAGTTTAAAGATTTCAAAAGCAATTTATAAATTGATTAAATAGGTTATTCACCCCCCTCCCTCTAGTCTATTTCTAAGCCACCAAGGGAATAATAATTGGTATCGCAGATAAACTCTGTAGAAACCCAAGTTTCTACGTATAACGACTTAAGTGTTGATCATTGGCTCAGTTTAAGATGCAACATCGAATGTTTATTTCAACTCCTATTTTCCTTACAAATATTTTGATGAGTAGACAAATGCCTTTCTCTTTGAAAATTGGTTTGACTTGTTAAAATCTTTAATGTTTTCAAAAAGGTATTTGTGTTGGATAAGCTGCTTTGTATTGGATAAACAATTGTGATATTTTAAACTTGCATTTGTGATTAATTGGATATAGCTGTTCAGATTGATAAGTTAGTTGCGATGAGTTGAAATACTCATTCAAGTCATCATAGTTTGAGTGAATATCTTGCTTAAATCTTGCATGATAGAAATCTCTTAATGCTGACGGAAGTTCTACTTCACAATCGACCACAGAAAAGAAAGTATTGATATGTATATGAATATGACTACATGAGAAACTAAATCTTGATATTCATACAAATTACACTGAGAAATGACTGTATGAAATAATCATCTTAGAAAGAGATTATTTAAAATGATCCAAAGATGTTTTTCATTTTTTTAGTATGAATTATCTATTCTATATAGTTATTGTTTGGTTCGCTATATCACGGGCTAATCGCAGGAATTTAAAATTTTATAAAACGTGTATACAATATACGTTAGACATTAGCGCCCGATTCACATAGCGATTTAACGATCGCGCATGTTGTGCAAGTTATAAAGAAGAGTTTTGGGCTCTTACCAAAACGCTTTCTTAAAGCTTCCTTTTGATGAAGATGTGGAGGCAATCAATTGCCGGCAAAATCTCCAATCCTTAACTCGTAGAGGTCCACACGTTCCTCCTCTAAAGATAGTCCACACGAACGAACGGAATCACCGGATCAAAATTTTGCTAGCAATTTTAATCCATTTTGTTCAACAATATAAAACCAAAAGGGAGTTTTTGGTTTGTTCTTGCTTGAGAGAATAAATAACTCAAGGAAGAATATCAAAGATGATTATCTCAGCATAAGGGAGGGGGGCGTTTTCTACTTCAAAAATATCACAAAACGATTTTTTTATTTTTATTTTTATTGTATTCTAATATAACTCCTAATTAAATCAAAATCTTAATGTGTACTACAACTAATATATACACAGTTGTGTCTAGATTCATTAGAAGGAAAGTATGGTAATATTATTATTACCAAATATTGCCTTATTAAAATAACATTTATTTAATATTAACAATACAACCCCTCCTTTTTATTTCTTTTAAATTAACAAGATGGGCTCTCCTAACGGGCTTAATTAAATATTGGGTTTAGACTTTCAATAAAATTCAATCAATTAATCTAAATTAATTGACCGAGCCCAAATTTAATTAAATTGATCGAATCAATTCCGTCCATCAATTAATCTCTACTAATCAATTGCATCCAACAATTTGGAATAATCCTTGATTGAACAAATGAATCCTTCCATTCTTGGTGTGTGACCCTTTAGGTTCACAATTAATGCTAGTTGTAGGCTTACAACAATTTTATAACTTATGAATAAAAATTAATTCTAGTAAATAATCCGATTAGTTAATATACTTGAAATTAACTCCTTAATTTCAAGAACCTACAAATCGTGGAAACACCTAGCAAGTAGCACGAATGTCTAGCAGTAGGTGAAATAGCGAGCAAACCTATTTCAATTGCGAATGCATACATGTACGGTCCTTTCGACATCTAATTTCCCGATTAAATCTAAGACATGGATTATAAGTCAAAATCCAATTGATTTAATAACTGTGATTCCATTTCAAGTACCAGTGATTCATTTATGAATCAAATTCATCATGCCTTGGCCAAGGTCTTCGAATCATGAACTATGAAAAACACAGAAAATTCTCTTATCATCTGACAAGTGTTGAATTCTATGTTGGCTACTGATTAACCTCCATGCACACCAGTGCAATACCCAAAATACCCCTTTACAATTGTCAAGCAATCAGTAAGTAAATTAAAGTGTTACAGGATGTACACAAGGCTATTATCGTACCTCAAGTCCGAGGACTAATCATGTACTTTCACAACGTGAAAATTCTTAATTTGACAATTGAAATTTTCATTTAAGAATTTTCAACGGGTCATGTTCAGTGAACTTGTTCTCTAACAAGCACCTGCATATATGCACTTGCGTTCCAACGCTGATGTTAATGGAATACAACATCCTCATCATACGAACATGCATCATACGTATAAGTCTCACAAGGCTTTTCAATGTCCTTGTCTTGAAAAGCCAACCGATTTAGAACCAATTTTAAGACCAAAGCCTTAGAAGCATTTTCCATGATTACCATCAAATGCGCAACCATGCCCCATAGCTAAAAAATGGTCTAAGGACTTTATCAAATATTTATAAACACTTAATATGAAAATATAAGATAAAGATATGACTTCTTATATAAATATAAATTCCAATAAAATTGTCTTACACGTAGAATAAAATCCAATCAAATTGGAACTCCGGGCATTCTACTCTAATAGTTATGAGATAACTATTCTCCATGTTTGGTATTATTTTTATTGACAAAAACTCTTTTTACATAAAGTCCTAATTTTGTAACTTTGATGAAATATTTTGTTGCAACATCAAAACCTAATCTATACAAGGTCCTAACACTTCTATAGAGCGAGTGTGGAATTTCGCTTCCATCTCAGCCCAAGACTGGACCTAATCAGACGCTAGGCCAATATACCATTTGAACGTTTGGCACATAAGAAAATCGGGAACAGTTTTACCTTGAAGTATTCATTGGTCGAGAGCTTCCCACATTGGACCATGAATTATCTGATGTGTTCAATTGTGGGTAGGTTATCATCTCCTGAGAATAAAGAGAATTCAGGGATTTTAACTCATCTCGGGAATGGATAAGCACAGTCTATTCACTCAAAGAATGGCTTCTTGTAGTGAGGTCTATTAGTCCTTTGATTGTCGGACCCAAGACATTCATCAATAAGATCTAGTAGTTCTTATCTATTAAACACTAGAGCCCTAGCCAAAGACCTTGCTCCCATCCAAAATCAAGTGTAAGGATGTGCTATCGAATGAGAGTTCTGTGTAGGGCAACATCACGGCCTGCCATGTTGGTCGTAGGATAGTTTGTGGGGCATAGCCTCAAGCATTCCAAATTGTGTGCCTGAAGTAGATGTCCCTTGATAGGTTCCCGATCTTGAGTTTTAGGTCGGGTATACTAATAAATCGTAGGTTCTCCTACGGAACTATGGAGTATAGAGGACATCCTTTTAAGGAATGTGTCCAAGGAGTAAGTTACACCTCGAGGGCTACTTTTACTTGGTCAAATTAAGTGCGGCCTAAATTTAGCACAGCTCTTTGTCTTTCGGTTTGCCTAAGCATATAACACCTCATTGGTTAACCCTTCCTTCGTAGGTCGGGTTGAGGTGGACCCTTTTGCTGGAGTACTTTCTATTTGGGATTCTGAGTGAGGTTGATCATTTATCCCAAGTGAATTTTGGTCTCATATAGAGGACTGTCGCCGACTGAAGTACATTGGTCAGTACTTGGTTCCCTATCCTATAGATTGACTTAGGGCTATCGAAGCCAATAGTATTAGACCTCATTGGCTGCACCATGTCTTAGGTCAGTAAAGTAAATGGCATGATGTCCTACCAGACGTGCCAAAAGATAGTGTTGGCTAGAAATTCACCACTAGTGAGTGATCATGATACAAAATGTGGAGGGCATGCGTCTTGAACTTAGAAGTGGAAAGTATTGTCCAAATTCACCTTTGACCCCAAGCTCCTTCAAAATTGTGAATCTAAACCATGATTGGTCTAAATGGCTTGGTTAGACACTACTATATGGATCAGGGTGAAAAATGATCGTATATGAAAAGTTCCCAAATCCTAGACCAACATTCAATAATAATTAGATGGTAACTGGACATTAGGTCAACAACTACGACGTTATTTCTAGTAATTAAGTGGACCAAAGAATAGATCAGACACCTAATTAGGATTTAGAATAGATATAACTAGACTGTGGGTCGATAGTTGTATTGGATAATAAATGTTTTAAGAAACTCCTAACTAACTAGAATATGTTACCATTATAAAATAAACTTGCTATACAAGTGCTACAATGTTGGAGCCATTTCGGACAACCTTAACTTGGTCTTCCTTGCTTAGTGGCGTCTTTTTTAGCTGCAATTAACTTTCACACGTGCCTGCCATATGCCTTTATTAGCTTACTAGACATCGGTCAAGGATTCTATCCTTTTTTAGTCTTAGACTGTATCACGGCCAAGCATTACAGTCCACGGTTACTTAGCCAACTTTAGTCGTGACCAAAGTGTCCACAATCTTCATATTTTGTTGATTTCAGTCCATATGTCAATTTGGCGTATAAACATGGGGACATACTTTGCATGTATTAAGGGGGTGCAATTTTCCTACATAATCAGGGGGGTGCACTTTGCATACATTAAAACGGGTGCACTTCGTATACATTGAGAAGGGTCGCATTTTGCCTATATATGAGGGGCGCATTTTCCATACATTGGGGAGATAGGGTATACTTTGCATAGAGGAGGTGCAGTATGCATACATTGAGGGGGCCGCATTTTGCCTACATAGGGAGGGAGCATACTTTGCATACATTAAGGGGAGGTGCATTTTTCATAGAGAGGTGGGTGAACTTTACATACATTGAGGAGGGCCTCACTTTCCTTAGATTGAGGGGGGTACACTTTGCATACATTTCAGGAAGGTCGCACTTTGCATACATTGAGGGGGGAGGGCACACTTTGCATATATGGGGGAGGGGGTGCACCTTGGCTACAAAGGGGGTGCACTTTGCATACATTGAGGGGGGTGCACTTTGCATTCAATGAGGAGAGCACTATTTTTCCTACAAAGGGGGGTCGCACTTTGCATACATTAGGGAGGGGTGCACTTTGCATACATCGAGGGGGACCACACTTTCCTTACATAGAGAGGGTGCACTTTGCATACATTGAGGAGGGTGTACTTTGTGTATGTTGAGGAGGTTACACTTTGCATGCGTTGAGGGGAATGCACTTAATTTACATAGAAGGGGTGGTGCACTTTACATGAGAGGGTGCACTTTGCGCACATCGTGGGAGAGAAGGTGGCGGGTTGGACTCCTTGGGGGGAGGTAGGACTCTTGCGGCCTCCAGTCGTTTCACAAGTCTTTGCTGTCCATCAAGAATGTCTTGTAAGGTTTCTCGAGAAATAACAACATGGTCCGTGATCTAGTGTCCCGACCTTGTGAGTAGGTGTGATTACTCGTATCAGTGAAAGTGCGGGATTAGGTAGTCTCATGGGGGTGCGCAGATAGTTCGGGATCTTACGGAGGTGGTAGTAGTGGTGGGGAGCGGGGTGCTTGCCCTTACGACCCAGCCACTTTGGTTTTCTTTGGTGCCATGGAATGGTGTGAATACTGTCCAACGAAGTTGCCAAATGTTAAAGGGTATTAGCCTTGAGGGGTCTGTACAATGTGACGTAGCGTACACGAACCATTTAATAAGGGTAGGATAAGGAAGAGAATGAGGGATAGCTAAACACGAGGGAGATGGCACTTAGTAGCAACACTGCAAGTTGCACACCATCAGGTCCAAATATCGAGGTCCTTAATTATCTCATCGTAGATAAGGGTATTTATAGTGAATAGTAGCTGGGCCTCACGTGAGGGGCCCTTGAGGGTCCGTACGGTGTCACATGCACATTGATTATGGACCTGGGCTGCACTTAGTTTGTGCATTCCCCCTCTCCATCCTAGCTAGGCCACGTACCCCCTCAAGCGGTGCACGCGACAAACCCCGCACTCCACCCGCGAATTTAAAGTCCCTTGAAAGTCCCAAAGTACTTGTGGGGTAGGCACCCTGAAAGTGTCTTGCAAGTTAGCAATGCCCTAGCAAACTTGATATATACAAGCTCCCTATATTGGGGTGACCTCACTCTAGGGGAGTAGGTAGCCCTCGGCGGAGTGATCAAGGTGCAAAGTGTCCCCTTACAAGAGGCTTTGTGGTGACAGTGCACAATTACTTTAGTAAATTTTGCCAAGCACGTGGAGTGCTAAGTGTCCCCTTGCACTAGGCTTTATGGGGAGAATGGACTTACACAAGTACATTTATCAAGTATGTCAGGGGCTCATGAGTATGAGCATGTGCAAGGCACATGGGTATAAACATGTGCAACATACATGGGGTGCACGTGACCAAGTGCTCGAGTCACGTGGGTGGCCCATGGTACATGTGTTTGATACGTGGTAATATCTTCTCAACAATAATGGACCTTAAATTTTTCTCCTTTCACACAAAGAGTTCACGTTTAAAAAGTCTAATAATTAAGGGATATATAAGTGGTATTAAAGTTGGTTATAATTACAAAAATATTTGAGCATAGTCAAGATGTTTATAGCATGGATGTAGGGAATAGTTGAAAGGTTTATAGAGATTGTAGGCATAATTTTTTAAAGTGAACTCTTTAAGTGGAACACCCAAAACAAAATAGTGAGCTTTTGCCTAGAACGGAGGAAGTACAATTTCCAAAAAGGCAACAATATTCCACAATATTTTTCAATTAAAACCCTATACTATTTAAGGTAGGAATCTTTTTGTGTAAACTAGGAGTGAGCAGAATTTTTAAAAAATTGGACCGGACCAAACCAAAAAAAGTGGACCGAACCAATACTTTTAGTTTGGTTCTGGTTCTAATTTTTAGTAGAACCGTTTATTTGGTTCGGTCCTGATTTTGAAAATTTTAGATTGGTTCTGAATCGGACTGGACCAATGTATACTACATAATATATATATATATATATATATTAATAAATTAATATTTAAAAAAATATAATTTTTATTTTTTAACCCTAACCCAAACCCTTGGTATAAATACTTACACAAATCATTAAAATGTATGTTATCTTATATATGATATTCCTATTTGTCTGGTTGTGAATCTTTTTTAGCATTAACTATCAATCTCTTATTAGTTTTGTTTATTTTTTATGTGTCTTAAGCTTCTCTCCTAACATTTATTATCAATGTCTTCTTTATGTTAATTTTTTACTTAATGATTTGTGTATGAGGTGTTCACTAAACATTCTGCTTGAGTTAGTATAGGAGACGCAATACTTGATAGGGGTTGATGAAAAGATGTAGAGTTTTTTTATCTCTAAAAGGGTTGTTAGCAAGCTTGTTTGAATTACTTTCTTTGCATGTTGTTGACCAACTTACTGTTCTTCACTTCATTCTCTATTTGCCCACTCTTTATATTCACTTCATTCTCTACTGGATTGATTGTAATATCATTCTTTTTTCTTTTGTGCGCTTGTTTTTATTTTCAATGTTTTATCATTATTGTATATTTTTTAATTGTCGTATGAAATATTAAATTTTATTATTTGTTTGTCACCTCAAAAATTAAAAGAGTTTATTCCATTAGAATCGAAAAATGTGCAGGACCGAACCAATTAGAACTGAACCAAAGTATTGGTTCTCATTAATCTTGGTTTTGTTCCGGTTCTAAATTTTTTAAAAACCAAAGTATTGGTTCGGTCCTAGTTCTCAATTTTTTTGAAAAAAATGGACTAAACCGGACTATGATCACCCCTAGTGTAAACGAGGTAAAACATCACAAATTTTTTTGGCTTGAAAGATGAGTAGAAATAGCAACGCCCTTTCCATAATTACGCTACTAGTACCTTAACTTTTTGCGAACTCAAATTTAGATGCAGGTATGTCCCATAAAAATAGACCTTGTACTTGTCATACAACAAAAATTACTATAAATAGGAAAATGAACATGAATTTATTATTCAAAGACATGTAATTTTCTTGTAATTTTTCTTAAAAAGAACTATTTAAAATAGATTTTGATAAATTGAAAAGATTGACTTAGTGATTTGACCACCGTTGAGTTCTTGTGCGGAGCAATTGATTTAAAAGGCTCAACGGTTCGTGTGCTGAGCGATTGATTTAAAAGGCTCAGTTCTGCAAGCAAAAGTAATTTCAAACCCAATTGGTTTGTATACACCGCTAGGTAGAATTAGTCTTAGACACCATATAGTTTGAGAACTCCTTGTGAAGAAAAAAACATTTTTGATGAGCAACTCACACTTAAATGACTATCCCCTCTGTCTTAAAAAGAGTCATACTTTTCATTTTGGTGATTAAAAAAATCATTTCTAAAATTTAAGTTTCAGATCTCATATGTTTATTTTTTCTCTGTTCTAAAAATATGATATTTATCTAACATGTCATATAAAAGAATATAACTTTATTACATTTTAAAAGAAATACTATAAAGAATCAAAAGTATGGTATTAAAAAAAAAAAAAAAAACTGATTTTGAAGGGACAAATCCTCGCTACATATATTTTGAATTTTTGAGAAAGCAGCTCATTTGATCCATATCACGAAGTCAATGGGGGCATTTAACAGCATTTGATTATAATAATATTCAACATTCGTTGCCCATTTCTCAAAATAAAAAAATAAAAATCATTGATTGCCCTCATGGGAAACCATATAAACAATATCAGAAAATCCAATCATGACTAATATGTTCCAAGAAAAACAGGACATATGCGTTTTAATGATTATGAGCTGCTACTTCTTTCTCAGGCCTTCTTCTGCTTTATAGGCGATGGAAAAAGAAAACGGAAAACCCAAGCCGCAAATATTGCCCCTATAAAGGGGCAAATCCAGTAAACATAGAACTGCTCCCATGTATTATGCCGATTATTTACATATGCCCAGCCAAAGGCCTGTAGAGATAGGTAATAAGACATTAGTTGAATAAACATCATTGATACTTCAATAAAAGCATATGAGACTCCACTAAGTTAAACAGAACCAGAAAAAACGGAATCTGCAGGCATAGATGGGCCTGTAAAGAAGACATTTCCAAATATAAATGCCATAAACAAGCTTTCAAGTGTTTACCTGAAAGTCTTAATTTGCACCATGTGAACATGAGCCATCTAGCAAGTGCTGGTAATTTTGGAGATTATGGTGGATCTCGGAAGGTACTTCAGCAGCACGTATGACAAATGCACAAAAGGTTGTCCTGCTAGCCGACTGGGAGCTCAGGGCAACATATTGCAGGTACTTTTTTTTTGGTGAACATACTGTAGGTACACCAACAGGCTTTAAAACACGAGAACTGAACATCAGTTCAAAGAGTGCCAGGTGAACACACTGAACCTCAGCTTAAATGAATCAACCAAACCTGACTAAAGTCTGGTTGCTTGGTTTCAATTCAGTTTAGTTTGGTTCAGTTCAGGTTTAAAGTACTGGATTGGGCATTAGCTTTTGACAGGGAGTAGCAAGGTTGTAAGGACCTTACTTTACTAAAGCAGGCACTATAACTAATTAAGAGGTTAGTTTGTGACAAGGAACTCGTACGATTTGATTAGGAAAGCGGTACACAATGGCTTCCATCTTTAGATTAATAAAGCTTACCTACATCTTTACAAAATATATACTGTGTTGGTGGAGGTAATTATGGGGATGCAGCTGCCATCCATCCAAATAATGGAGCAAAAACTTCTGCACTGTGCAATTTCTAGGATTTGGGAGTTTGTTATTTTGTTTGACGACAGAGATATGTGAGTAAGAGAGATTTATTATGAGGCAGCGCTCTTATTGGATTGGTTGATGGAACATATAGATGACCAAGTCTCTCCTCTTGGCAATGGCAAAATAATAGTAGTATCTTTCTTAGAATAATATCTTTCAGATGCTCCATGTCCATGAGACACCTTACCTCCGTTTGTACTGATGCATTCTTCAGGTCCCGAGTCTGATTTCAAACCTTTGGAAATTTTGGATAACAGTATTGTGTCAGAAGTGCATATTAAGCCGTAAGACACGAGTCTCAAGAGATTTACCCATTGACGAGGGTCATTTCGTGTCTTGCTGACCACGCTTCTGATTAGAAATGCAAATAGATCATGAATGGGCTTCTAACCTATATTACCTGGAATGTGGATCGTTAAGATCGCAAAAAATAGGGTACGCAAAGGAAGCATATGATACGGTCTAAAACATGGAACGCTAGGTGTAGCCTCATGTAACGGTACAAGTTAGGATGTGTCTTCATTTTTAATGTAAAAGTTCTATTTCGAAGAAGTAAATAATTATTTTTACAAGTCTGTTAATCTTAAAGATTCATGTAAAAACAATGTGAAGTTTGAGCATCCAATCTACTTTCTTAGTAATTCTGCTTCTAGAAAATTAAAGAAATGCAGTGTTACAGAACAGACTTATACAATGTTTTGATATACTCAGATCAGGAAAAAAAAGATTCCATGTAGGTGGCCCTTTCTGGTAACTTTTTTTCATAACACTCCACTATTCACCTCATCTTCATTTCTCTTCTGTGGTTGACCCATCACTTAATTATCCGAGGGCCAAACAATTTTGTTGCCTCTCACTCTTTGTGCCAAAAACACAGCCTACATCAACTAGAAGCCAGAAACCCCAAATAAAGGAGAGATGTATTAACGTAGACCGTCAAAGAACGTCAAACTTTGTCTCATCTACACCTAGGTGTTGTGAAAATCGGCAAGAGTGTGAATGTCATTGCACCTACCTCGGTGTGCCAAATAGGCCAGAGGTGAGCGAGGTTTAGAAAGAGCAAGGATGGTTTATGGAGCCAGTCTAGTTTACTTATCTCCTAGGAACTGTGACCGGAAAGGGATGGAGTTGGTAGACACAATTACTATAGCTGCAATTTTTATTATATTTTATTTTTGCAAAATATTACGCCATGACCTTTTGTACCTTTTACAAAGTATGGCCCTGTTGTTGCAGCTATTTTTAGTTGCTTTTAGCTCAACTCTTAACATAAGCTATATTTTTGCTTGATTCAGCTTTTGAATAACAGCTAGAAAAATACAACCCACCCAATGAAACAAGCACCAAAATAGATGCTTACTTCTTGCTAGCTCCAAAATTTACATGAAATTTAGTTACCCAACGTCGCGCCTATATGAAATGTACTGTAACAAGATGTCATGCATGATATCTAAAGACCACCTGCTTCGCGGCCATTCACTCGAACTTGAAGGGGTGGTATTGATCCAAGAAGCATGATATCTATGTTCAAACTTGAAGGGGACTATTGATCCAAGAAGTCCAAACTTCATTGCTACTGAACAATATTAAAGAAGTATACTTTTTGGACTATAACAACTCTTAGTTTCTATAACTAATTAAATTAGTATATTTACAACTACACAGATTTGTCCTCCACACCATAAAGAGAACCTGTCCTAATATGTTGGGTTAAGATTAGCTTAATATACAACTAATCGTGTTCCATGCGCGTGTACAAATTTTTATAATCAAATATATAATTTTTATAAGATTTTCTCTCCTGATTACTTAGTTTTTCTTACTAACCCTATTTTCTCTCGCACACCCTCTCTTCCCCTATTGTTTTTAAATATTTGATTTCTATTATATCTCTTTTAATCACGACCTCTCAGCATCTTACAGCATTTTACTGAAGATCAGTATATAATATAATTTGTAAGTCAATAAAGGAAAACCAAGAATTGCATCATAAACGAAGTAGCAAGAACCATAGTTGTCAAAACGGGATACGTATAATGTATCGAAATTTTATTTCTATGATACGTATCGAGATACGCATCGCGTATCGTAAGATACACTATATATATATATATATATATATATAGCAATAATTAATAAAAATATATTATCCAATGATTAAGTTTAAACTTCATATTGTAACTTGTTATTATGAATCTAAAAGAATAAGTCTTAAAAAACTGAACTATCTCAAAAAAGCCAAACAACGATAGGTAATAAACTCAATTTCAAGTTCTAACACGACTAAGAAGAGGAAGAAAAGTAAAGACTAAATATTTTGAAAGTTTGATACTAACCCAAAAAAATTAGGAAAAAAGAAAATAGATCAAAACAAAAAATTTCACAGTTAAGTAAACTTTTAAGTTTAAAAAACTATCAAATTCTTACTTTTTTGAAAAAATAAATAAATTCCAAGATGTAGTATTTTCTTTCTTCAAATTTATCTTCACTCTTTAGCATATATAGACTCAATTATTACTATCAACAAGGGTTTTCTTTTAATAGAAGATTAGGGAATTGGATAATGGAAAAATTAAATTTGGGTTTAAAAGGGAAGTAATAAGAATTGGTGATTTTTGTATCGTATTGTACGATACGTATCGCGTATCGTGCAATACGCTAAGTGTATCGTACAATACAGAGCCCTTGCGATATGGTCATGCGATACGGATCTAAATAGGTGATTTTCGTATCGTATCGTATGATACGTATCGCATATCGTATGATACTAACAACTATGGCAAGAACCAACGAGGAGAGGGGGCTGGGATAAACAGAGCAAACATATTTTTTGTAATAAATGGCAAAGCAATTGAAGTTGCAATAAACGAAAGAGGACAGCACTTACATTGGCAGGATTCATGGAAGGACCGGTATAGCTGGAACCGGTAACAACCAAAGTGACGGTAGACATGGCAAGCAACCAGGTCTTCAAAATTGGGCTGCTAGGACCCCTAAGGATAATATAAAGGACGGCAAGGGTAATGGTGAAGGTCAACACCCCCTCAGCTATGGCTCCCGTCTGCAAGTCAACTTTCAAAGAAGGTCCCCCAAGCATGTGTTTATACTGCATCGGCATCACTTCAGCAATTGCCAGAGCACCCCCAACGGCCCCAAGCGCCTGGGCAGATATAGACCGACACACACACACGATCGTATTTATAATAATCAAAAATCAAAGGCTCGCTGCGATCGGCCGGGGCGGGGGAATAAAATTATTCAAGAATCAAATAAATACTAGTATTAGAAAGTTAAAAGAAAAACCTGAGCAGGAAAACGAATGGCGGCGGAAATAAGGGAGTCGTCACCGAAGCCGGCAGCATAAAAAGCGGCGGTCCCAGTGGGATTGAAGCTGGCGCCGCCCAAGGCCTCGGCAATGATGCCGAAAAACAACAAGAGGACGAAGATAAGAACGGTGGTGATGAAGAGTGTAGCCATGATGCCTTGTGCCCCAACGGCAGATGCAATGACTGATGTGGCTGCCCCCAGCGACGAAGCACAGAAGACCCACATGAAAGTCAACGCCAGATCACCGATTGCTGCCTTGATTGCCCCCATTTCTCTCTGTACGTTTATCGTTTCTATCGTAAATTTCCTTCTTTTGAGAAGAAAATGTAGTCAAGACTTAAAGAAGATCCCCCCACCCAGGAGGAGTGTGATTCACCTACTCGGTGTTTATAGGTCACAGAAACGACAAGTGGTGGTTACAATTTGCAAGTTGCGTCTCCTTTTTGCTCTCGCGTTGCAATTATCTTTCGAGCCCCCTGACTGACTCCTCCGTATCACCTGCCCGGCTGCCCCAGTTCTGTTGTAATTTAATTCTTCACGTTCGAATTATATTTCACAACGATAGAGATAAGATAAGGCAAAATTTAAATTAGGGCCACATAACTCCGCTACACAACTTCAAAAATGTTACTTGGGTTATTGTATTATCTTTGCAAACTTTCTTTTTTTTGGATGGATGTTAGTTTAACAGTTAACTTTGAGTTAAATATCTATTTTACTCCAGTTAATTGCTGCACCAAAATCCGAATCTAGGGCTTGATTTTGAGAAACATTTTGGATTAACTGTGTAGCAATTTTTGGTGAAACTGTTGTAATTTTTGGTGCAACAATTAATATGGGTAAAATAGGTATTTGACTCAAAATTAACGGCTGAACTAATGCTCATCCAAAAAATGGACTAACTTGTAAGAAAACGATAGTACAGTAGCTCAAATAACATTTTTGAAATTGTGATGACCGAATTGCAACTTTGTGGATAATTGGGTGGTCCAAATATGAGTTTTGTCATAAGATAAATGCATACTCCCTCCGTTTTCGTTCTAGGCAAATAGTACATTATACTATTTTTGGATGTTTTACGTTAGGAGTCTACTTTTTAAGATTATGCATTCACTCTCCATAAACTTTTCAACTCTATCCTCCAAATGTAGTATAAACATGTTGGATATGCTTAAACATTTTTATAATTATGATAAATTCCAATGGTACTTATATATTCTTTAATAATTAAATTTTTTAAATGTGGATTCTTTGGGTGGAACGGATGAAGTAGTAGTTAATTCCAATAGCAATTTGAAGTCTTCGGATCGGTAGTTGGACAGGGATAAGAAATATAATTAATCTTGGTACTATTAGTGTCCTCGCGATTAATCCTCACTTATAAATCAGAGTTAGTTTTAAAATTAAAAATATTAGTCACGTATTTTTTTATAATAATACCACCCTCTCCATTGGTATTATTAGTAAGGATAAGAACTTTATCTGAATAGCTTGTGTCATTAGTCTCAACTGCCTATTGCGTACCGACTATTCGGTTTATTATTCATATCCAGCCTTAATCCTAACTACCAAACCGCTCCTTCAAAATTTATTTTGTTCGTCCTATCTTTATTTGAAAGCATGAAATTCAATTTCCAAAAGTAACCAAAAAGATAATGATAAGAATAATTTTAGAAATTCTTTTAAGTAAAGAATGTGAAGAAAGAAATATGGGTTACTACTTTTCCTGTCCAAAAAATATATTCTTATATGACCAGTTAAACTTTTAAAGGTTACTTAGAATTCGATTTTCAAAAATAGCCAAAGATGAAGATAAGAGTAATTTTAGAAATTCTCTTTAGGGAGAGAATATGAAGAAAGGAAGAAGAGTTATTACTTCCTCTATCAAAATAATACTTCATCAGTTCCAGGCAAAGAGTTCAGTTTTAGTTTTTTTCAGTCAACTTAGTTGAAGTTTCACCGATAATTAACATAAATTTAGTAATTTTTACAAAGTTTTGAAAGTTGCATTCCATAGTATTCTTAAAATAGTTTTTAATTAATAAAATTTTATTTCCTAAAGCATAAGTAAAGTGTGTAAAATTTTGATTTGATTTAGTCACATGTTGACTTTTTAAAAAGGAAAGTGGACTCTTTGGCTGGAACGGATGGAGTAATAATTATTATTATTATCTTTTGCAACTTTACTTGTTCGTATTTTCTCTAAATTGCACTAAAATGAATTTTGTTTATAACTGGAAACTTTTTTGAGGTAAACCAATTTTTTGGAACGAAGGGTATTATTTTAAATGAATCAAACTTTGTTTTTTAGATTTGAAAATTTTCCAAGTTTGCAGTGACTTTGAGTAATACTACAATTACAATCAAAATAATCAAAAAATAAATCAAATGCAGTCCAACAAGATACACATAATGAGTCCACTTTATATTATTAGAATCTGTAATTGACACATCAAGTTAAAATATGGTTTAATATATAATTTGGTCCCTGAACTTTACACCATTTCCTGGTTCGGTTATAGAACTTTGACATTTCCTATTGTGGTCCCTGAAGCTCACTTTAAGCCTTACAGTTAGTCCCTCAAGTGACGGCCGTCACTTTACACGTTAAATAAATTATGAAATGCCCAAAATGCCCTTATTACATGCTGACTGTGTTTCCCCCGTGGACAAATCGTCTGGTCTTGGATTTAAATTACGCCCTATTTCTCTCTCCCTCTCTCTTCTCAGCTAAACGCATTCCCCTCTCTCTCTCTTTCTTTCTCACTTTCTCTCTCTCTCTCTCTCTCTCTCTCTCTCTCTCTCTCTCTCTCTCTCCCTCTTCTTCTGGGTTTTATCTTCTCTCTAATGAAGCTCTCTTCTAGCCACATTTCTTTCTCTCTCTTCTGCTTTCTTTCTTTCTTTCTTTCTTTCTCTCTCTCTTTCTCTTTCTCTCCCTCTTATTCTGGGTTTATCTTCTCTCTGATCAATTTCTCTTCTAGCCTTTGTTCTCTCTCTCTCTCTACTTCTTCTTCAGGGTTTTATCTTCTCTCTGATCAAGCTTTATTCTAGCCACCGTCTATCTCTAGCTGCTGTGTCTAACTCGCTGCTGGGTCCGATCTGTTTCTGTCAAAGCTCTGTTTTTTTTTTATTCAACAATGGCTTCATCTTCAACAAATGGGTCAAATATAAAAAGCACCAAATCTGGATGGGAAAAAATTTGTCGATGTGGCTTGCGAGCTCCAGAATGGACGTCAATGACTAGAAAACACCCGGGAATGAGGTTCAATGGGTGCCCAAATTACAAGGTACGTATAATCCATTTATTTTCTTCTTGTTCCTAAAAATTGGACTAAAAAGGTATTTTTAATTTGTTCAATTGTCCTTTTTTTCTTTTTAGGATCCCCAAAAAAATTGTGGTTATTTTGAATGGGTCGATCAATTTCCTATAAGAGCGATCGAAGTAATCAACGAAGCTAGAGACGAGGCAACTAATTTGCAAGTTATAATCTCGAAGATGGAAGTGCAATTGTCCAAGACAAAATTGAGAAATTCAACTCTGAAAAAAGAAATTGATAGGCTAAAAAAACAAAATGAATGGAAGGAGAAAATGTACTTGGTATTGGTTATAGTTTTAGGCATTGTAAATGGGTAGTTTATCTATGTATTCAGCAATGGTGGAAAAAGGCACTTAATGTTGCCATAAAAATGTACACTGTATTTTGTGTTTGCAATTTTCTTGACCTATGTATTTGAATGGACCAAATGTTGCTTTGGTTAAGTTGCTATAAAAATGTACATTGTATTTTGTGTTTGCAATGTTCTTGACCTATGTATTTTAATGGACCAAATGCTGCTTTGCTTATAAGCTTTTTTTTTGTGTTTGCAATGTGGTTGCCTTATATTTTGATGGAGTCCCTTGCTTGTAAGCAAGCATTCAACCAACCAAGTATAACAACCAAATCCAGGTACTACATAACATTCAAAAGATTGTACTACATAATAGCCAATACAATTAAGTCATTACATTGGCAATACAAGAGGCCATCAAATTCAAAAAGGCCAATACAGTTAAGGCATAACAATTTGAGGCAAGGTATTTATGGCCATCAAACACAAAAAGGGCCAGTACAGTCAAAGCAACACAACTTCAGTTTAAGTCATTATAGTAGTTCACACAACATCACTTCTGAGGTGATAAGGCACTAATGTTAATAACTTTCTTCCCCTCAAACATGGGGACCTATTTCTATCAGTTCCAACATATCTTCTACTTGGAGTGACAGGAAGAGCTGCAGTTGATGCTTGTGAAGCTTGTGAGACCTGAGAGGGTTGAGGAACAGAGCCTTCAGATTGTCTAGGCTGAAAGGCATCAAGATTTACAGCTGATGAGGAACCTGGGGCCTAAAGGACAAAATAAAAGTGTTAGCTTAAATAAAGGTGATGCTTGGGTGAAACAACATATTTGTAAGATTAGATATTTTACCTTGTAATATGTGTCTCCAGTGGGTGAAACAAACACACCAACACCACTAACTTGGTCTTGAGCCTTGGCCTTAGCAGGTCTTCCTTTCTTTCTTGGTTGAGTGCCATCTTCTTGCATTGCTGTAACTTTCTTCCTGCCCTCATTCCTTGTTTTTTTGTATATCCTTGGCATGCTTGGGCCTGCATCAGCATTATCTTTGGTGGTAGTCTTCTTTTTGGCTTTTGTCTTAGGATTTGTTGTTGAAGTACCATCACCTTCAACCTGAATAGATAACAAACAAGCATTGTTAATTGAACTCATTTGTAACATACCTAACTTGCACACATTCAAATTAAATGGACTTACATTTTCTGAAGGGGGTTTAGGCTTTTTACAACTTCTCTTATTGTGTCCAATCTCATTGCAATTACCATATGTCATCTCTCTTCCTTGTCTTGACATTTTCTCGTTTGTATCATCTGTTTGTTTTGTTTTCTTTTGTTCCTCATTAGGCTCCTTAACTCTGTTCCTTTTAGGCCTACCTGGCATTTTCTTGGCTTTATGGGGTAACAAAACTTCCTTGCAAGACTTGGCCCAATTAGCTTCCCCAGTTATAGGCTGCAATACATTTGAGTATGTCTTAATGAAGACATCTCTCTTATACCACTCATCAACAAACTCATTAGGATTCTTATCAACTCTATAAATACTTGACATAGCATGGCAACATGGTATGCCAGTCAATTGCCATTCTCTGCATGTACATGTCCTCTCATCTATATCAACAATATGTCCCTCAGTTAAGTATGTGACTTCAAACTTTGTTGCCCCATTGTACACTGACTTCCATTTCCTAGCCTCAGTCATAGTCTGATCCAATTTTTTTTCTGATCCTAGGGCACAAAACATCCCAATGCTTAGACATCCAAAGCTTTCTCTTTGTGATCCTAGTCATCATCATCACTCTAATGTCCTCTAACATGTAGATTAAGGGCTTAGACCTAGATGAAACAAGGGATCCATTAAACCCTTCAGACATGTTGTTTTCACAATTATCACACTTACTATGCTCTTCAAAAAAAACCTTTGACCACTTGTGAACATTTCTCTGCATCAAATCCTCATAGGCATCAGCATCAAGCTCTTTCAAACTATCACAGGCTTTTTGGTAAGCATCTAAGTGGGTGGCCTTTGCAATTTTCCAAAATCACTTTCTCAATTCAACACCTTTGTATTTTTTGGACCAGTTAGCACAAACATGTCTAGCACATGCTCTGTGCTCAACTTGAGGCAAGAGCTCAGTAATTGAGTTGACCAAACCCTAGGAAAAGTGATAAATAACAAACAAGTTAAATAACATAGTAAAATTCAAGTGAAATAACATAGTAAAATGCAAGTTAAATAACATGTTAATACATTTTGTTGATCACTGATGAGTGTCCATCCATGACCATCTCCCAGTTGTAAGTCCTTAATTAGAAGTGATAAGAACCATGCCCAAGAACTTGTATTCTCAACTTTTACAACTGCCCATGCTATTGGCCACATTTGATTATTTGCATCTCTCCCAACAGCTATCAAGAGTTCACCCTTCATCAACCCTTTTAAAAAACACCCATCAACCCCAATAATTGGCCTACATCCATTGAGAAAACCTTGTTTAAGAGCCTGGAAACAGATATAAATTCTTTGGAAAACAGGGGCAACAAGTGGGTTGGGCTGATGGTATTTGATTTCAACTGTAGTTCCTGGATTTTTCTTCCTTAATTCTTTTCTGTAATCCCACAATCTGCCATGCATAATGCTCATCCATAGATCCTAATGCATACTTTAGAGCTTTCTGTTTAGCCCTATGACACAAACTGATGGTGACCTTCAACTCATAAGTGTTTAAAACTTCAACAGCCATTTCCTCACAAGTCCAGTTACAATTGTTCCTAATCCTGTTAAAGTACTTCTTGGCTAACCAATTGGATGTTAATTGTCTGGTCTTAATGTTCTTTGAACACCTATGCCCGGATTAAGGGACCTTCTTGTGAAAGCGTGTTCATTCGTTCTTTGCTAGCCCAAATTCTCCATGGACATAAGTTATTGTTCACACAAACAAATTGAAACCCTAAGTTTATCATTCTTCATGTACTTTAAGTCATACCCTTTATCAACTGCATAATTAGACAGTGCCTCTTTAAATTCTTCAGCATTTGCAAACTCTAGCCCAATCTTGAATTGCACATCTTTCATGTCAGTCTTAGGGTTAAAAGTTGCACATCTCATCTTCTTTTTCTTCCTATTCTTCACCTGTTCTTCATCACTACTTGAATCAACTAAATCAAGATTTGACTCACTTTCTGAAGTATTCAATTCCATTTCCACAGCCATCTCCTCATCAGGATTTAAATAACTAACATTTTCTCTCACTCTTTCTCTTACATGTTCAGGTTGCTCATCACTCCAATTTTTAGCCCCTTGTTCATCTACAGAGCCATGACCAGAAGTCCCTTCTCTATCTCTGTTCTTACTTTTTTGTTTTACAACTCTTCCCCTC
Source organism: Platycodon grandiflorus (assembly GCA_016624345.1). Classification (NCBI taxonomy): domain Eukaryota; kingdom Viridiplantae; phylum Streptophyta; class Magnoliopsida; order Asterales; family Campanulaceae; genus Platycodon; species Platycodon grandiflorus. The sequence continues at coordinate 14,663,216 of CM028363.1, forward strand.
CTCAATTCACCAACTCATCATCACGGTATCTAAATCGGTTCACGAATTCATATTCGATTGATTCTTGTTCATGTTCGCCCCTTGTTCATCTTCCATTTCACCACTCTGCACTTCATCTTCCATTTCAGTCCCTTCAAGACTGTCAACACCTCTTTCTTTACTCTGTACTTCATCTTCCATACCACCACCTTCATGATTGTCAACACCCATGTCTTTACTCTGCACTTTCTCTATATTTTCTGTCTTGTCATGATTTCTATTTTCCTCATCACCAAATCCAGCCTCTAGCCAATCCTTATCCATGTCACCACTATTATCTTCCTTATCATTTTCACCCCTGTTATGAAGACCACCCAAGTGTTCATTAATCATGTCTACTAAAATGCAATCCTGATCTAGCAGACTTTTTGGATCAAATGTCATACCATCTGGACAAGCTAGTTTAGGAATGTCACCATGCATTACAGGTTTATCTACATCGTGTTCAACATACATCTCAATCTCATTTACTTGATTAAACAAAGCAATCATGTCAACAACCTCACTGTTAGAATACATTCTCCTAATCCCCACAGACAAATCATAGCCAGGAACCCTATAGTACAGTCCCTTAACATTTTTATACTTCAGCAAATTACTAACTGTTTTTTTTTATGTCAAAAAATGATATAAGGTCAGGATCCCATCCACTTATATGATCCACTTCACCCCCGACATACTTAAGTCCTTCACTACTACTAACAAATCTGCCACAATGATGCAAACAAATAGTATAATCTGGCATTCTGCATCAATAATATTTTTATCATTAGCATAAAGAACATAAGGACATACAACGGGACCTACAACGAGACCTATAATCATATATAAACAACAAGTAATGCCCTCACTAACACAACAATATGCATACATTGCCAAAACAAAAACATAAAGTACTTTGACCAAACAAAAGTTTGAAACCAAAACAAAAGGATAAAGTAACATACATAATAAAAAAAAACAAAGTCATAGACACGAACAACATAATAAACAAACACACAGACACATGCATAGACACACACACACACACACATGCAATATGATAAAGAAACACACAGACTCACACATAATATAATAAATACTGCAAATGGCCCATACATGGACACATAGAGGAGCATAACATGAAAAGGTGTCAAATTTGGGACCACATTCCACACACACAAAAACTACATTAGTATACAACAATTAACTCGCAACACAGTCAACAACATTTACCCTAATTTATATACACAAACAATAAAACCCTAATTGACCCTAATTTATATACATACCTTGGTCGTACAACTTTATATACCAATTGAAGGACGCTATCGTCTTCGATTAGCTAGCACAAATGCACCTTCAGTTTCAATTCGACAGTCAAGAACCCTAACCACGAAACCCTCGATCAATTCCCTCTCTGTTCTTTATCGTTCTCTGCACTGATTTTTACTTTTTTGTTAATGAATATGTTTAATTGAGAAATAAAGAGAGAGAAAGAGAAATAAAAAAAATTCAAATCCAAGACCAGACGATTTGTCCACGGGGGAAACACAGTCAGCATGTAATAAGGGCATTTTGGGCATTTCATAAATTATTTAACGTGTAAAGTGACGGCCGTCACTTGAGGGACTAACTGTAAGGCTTAAAGTGAGGTTCAGGGACCACAATAGGAAATGCCAAAGTTCTATAACCGAATCAGGAAATAGTGTAAAGTTCAGGGACCAAATTATATATTAAACCTTAAAATATATTTGTCTATATCCAAATAGTTAGATCGTTAGTATTATTGAGTGATTTTTGACGAATTTTTGTTATTTTTGGTTCATTAAAATTTAAAAAGTGGATAAAACAACAAAAAATTGACTATGAAGTCGATGAAAGTTAAAGTTTAGTGAGCTTATTATTGGTTTTGAAAAAAGTAATAGGATCAAAGTTTGTATTAAGTAATGGTATGATACGTGACTCTTGTATTTCTAATCATGTCGGTGTATTCGATGAGGACCAGTTAAGCTAGTCATTCATCAATTTTTAGACTAAGATTAGAGTTTAAATTTTACTCCCTCCGTCCCGGATAAATGTTCCTACTTTCTATTTTGAGATGTCCCAAATAATATTCCTAAAGACTTTTGATCTACCTATTCTCTATCATTCTTCCTAATATACCCTTAAATCTACTTTTGCTCTACCTATTAGTTGAACTCAATTAATATTTATGGGTATTATAGTCAGAACACATTTTACAGCACATCATTAATTATGTTTCTTAATTCTTATGTTTTATCCACTAGGAACATTTATCTGGGACGGAGGGAGTACTAGAAATGTAACTATTTTTATTGGTATATTCTTGTAAGAGGAAAGTGAGGAACTTGTGGAAAGAGAATGAACGGGCTCCGCCTAAGTCGAACCACGTGGCTATTCCACCTCAGCCTGAGACAACCAAGTATGCAGTATCAAAACCACCCGTGACGAGCCGAGACCGTCTACGAGCTCGTCATCTCGGCGAGCTTATTACTCGGCTTAATATGCGACCTGAGCATACCCCTAGTCGGCCGCCTGCGCGGACTCGGTGCCAAGCACCCACGTCGTGCACCCCTCCAGTTCGTCCTGTACACGTGATTTGCACTTACTGGGTATGAAGGGGCATAGTTCCAATGTAGCGGAAGTCCGCTCCACTCTCCTACTTCCTGACAGGAAAGTACAAGGACCATCGTACGGGCAAGAGGCCACGATCTCCTGAGCCTGCCAACGCCGCCTGCAGAAACTAAAAGACAAAAGAGTTGTACAGGTTGGTCTCCCGGTGGTCTCCTCAAAATGATCGTTTCCACCCTCCGTTAGCCTATAAATACTAAGGTATAAACTCCCTTAAAGCATCATGCAACATAAACACCAGCACACACCAGTACCCTCTTTGCACTTGTTCAAAGCTTGAGAGGAAAAACTATGGCTTCATTCACACACCAAGCCCTGTGAATCAAGTCTCATCATAACCAGTGTATTGATTCTCACACCGGAGGGTTTTAGCTGGGACAACCCTAGCTCCCCTAACGGTGCTTTCTTGCTGTCCACAGGTCACTGTTTCATCCATTTTCCCAGGAATATCAAGGTCAACCCCAGCAACGCATAGCCGGTATCCAACTAGACTACATACGTGGCCTTTGCGTGGAACTGACGTGGTCACCATTCTCATTTGGTGTGATCAGAAAAGACAATGCATCACTTCTTACCTAAAAATCTAAAAATTTAAAAGTGATTATTATGTGTTTCAATTAATTATGCAATCATTAATTTGTATTCATCAAGTTAGATCGGCCTGCTAAAACTAGTATGGTTAATTTATTTTATTAATCATTGATGATTACTATTATTATTATTTATTGAATAAAAAATATAAGGTTGAAATTAATTGCATTAAATGACTCACCTACTTAACAATTAATTGCATTAATTGCATTTTTCAACTAATCTCCCTGTTTCAAAAAGATTGTTGTTTTAAAGTTATGCACACGTATTAAGAAGTTTTGTAGGTTGAAAAATATACTCTTATTAAATATCTTTAATTTTTGTCTAGGAGTAGTTGAAAAGATAAGTTTGAAGGAGATAACTATTGGGAGAAGATAAAGTATTTAATGAATATATAATTAACTGTTGGGACTTGGGAGAAGACAATGGTAAATTAGGCAAAATAGACATTAGAAACCTAAAACGACAATCATTTTGGAACAAATTCTTAGAGCTAAAACGACAAACATTTTGAAACAGATGGAGTACTCAATAAATCTTAACCTTTAATTTTTGATCCAATGAATAATAATAAGAGAGAATTGCAAAAAAAAAACTCTGACCTATTTCACTTTTTTTCTATTAAACCTCATGCTTTTTTTACCAATTAAACCTTGACCTAAAATTTATTTTTCAATTTAAACATTATGTTAACTTGATGTTAAATTCGTTAAGAAGAGGCTGACTTCGACTCCTAGTCTGCGCCTATTGTTCATCTGATGTGGCACAAGCAGGAAAGTAACCATTTTTCCTTCAATTAAATTGCAAAAAAAATACAGAACTATTTTGTTTATTGCAAAAAGACCTTAATTGCAACCAGATTGTTGGGTATTTATATACCCATTTCATCCCAAAATTTTTCCAAATCTCCTCAACTCAATCCCCTCCACCCTCTTTAATTTCATTTTAATCATCATGAATAGATTAGTTCATTGCCACTGTGGGAGATTGACTGTCATGTAGATATCATGGAGAGATCAAAATCCAGGGAGGAGGTTTTTAGATTGTGAAAGATTTGGAGTAAGTTATTGTTTGATTTATTTATTTTTTTATTTTATTTTGTTGTGTTTCTTAATTTTGTAGATGCATAAAATTATTTCAATTTACATTTTTATTTGTTACATTTTTATTTGTTCTTTGTAGTCAATTAATTTTAACATATACAAAATTAAGACACACAACAAAATAAATAAAATTATGTATTTATCACAAACAGATAAAATTATTTTTTTATTAATTTTAATTTTTTATTTTGTAGAAGCATAAAATTATTTATTTATTTCGAACAAATAGTTTTTTAAAAGTATTTCAATTTACATTTTTATTTGTTCTTTGCAGTCAGATAATTTTACTATATGTGTTTCTTAATTTTAAACATATAATTTTAATTTTTACTATAATTTATTTCGACCAAATAAAAAAATTATTAAAATTATATAATTTATAATTTATATGTGTTTTTTTATTTTAAAATTATTATTTCGATCAAATAAAAATTAAATTTATTTACTATATGTGTTTCTTAATTTTGTAGATGCATAAAATTATTTATTTATTCCGAACAAATAAAATTTTTAAAACTATTTCAATTTACATATTTATTTGTTCTTTGCAGTCAGATAATTTTATGCATCTACAAAATTAAGAAATGCAACAAAATATATAAATAAATAAAATCAAACAATAAATTTTCCAAATCTTTCACAACCTAAAAACATCCTCCCTAGATTTTGATCTGTCCATGATGTCTGCATGACAGTTAGTCTCCCACAGTGGCGATGAACTGATCTATTCATGATGATTAAAATGAAATTAAAGAGGGTGGACGGAATTGAGTTGAGGAGATTTGGAAAATTTTTGGGATGAAATGGGTTTATAAATACCCAACAATTTGGTTGCAATTAAGGTCTTTTTTGCAATAAACAAAATAGATCAGGGTTTTTTTTGTGATTAAATTGGAGTGAAAATGATTATTTTCCCACTTGTGCCACATTAGATGCACATAGGCGCTGACTAGTCCAAGTCATCGTTTTGTTAACGAATTTAACTTCAAGTTAACGGAAGGTTTGAATTGCAAAATAAATTTTAGGTCAAGGTCTAATTGGCCGGGAAAAAAAAATGAGGTTTAAAAGTAAAAAAAGTGAAATAGGTCAACATTTTTTGCAATTCTCTCTAATAATAATAGTAATCATCAATGGTTACTACTGAAAGTAACCATTGAAGTTTTTTTTTTTTAATTTTTGATGTCCTAAGGGGGCGTGGAAATAGATCGAACTTGTGACCTCACGCTGTATGAAGTCTGAGTCCTATCACTGGGTCACCCCTTAAGAACAAGTAATCATTGAAAGTTGAAACCTTTCATTGGATAAAAATCAAAGGCTATTACTATCAATTATATCAAAAATCAAAGGTTAAAATAAATTGCATTAAATGACTCACTTACTTAACCATTACTTACATTTTCCAAATTTCAATAAATATCGGTTTTTGTTTTTTGATCCAATAAATAATAATAATAATAGTAATCATCATGATTACTATTGAAAGTAGTCATTGAAACATTACTTATACTACCTCCGTCCCAAAATAATTATCGTTTTAACAATTTGCACACAGATTAAGGAAGCTTACATAAAGACTAATCTACTCTTATCTACTCATATTTAAGCTAATCTATTATAGATAAGTTGTATGAGTACTTTTTTCTTTTCCTCTTAACAACCATCTTTAATGAGAGTAATAAATAAGGCAGTTTTGGTAGAATATGACCAAATATTTCTTGAAATCCTAAAACGACAATTATTTTTGGACACATATTTTTTTGTTAAAATGACAATTATTTTGGGACGGAGGTAGTATATAGATATATTAAGTGCAAAGCTGAAGCTTTGACGAGTACATGATTCATACCCTATTATTGGTGCATTTATTACATTTTTGGTTTATTTAAGTCATTTTAAAAGAAGTGCTTAATTTTAAAAATTTTTCTTTTTAAGATGTTATTTGAAACATTTTATCCTTGACTAGAGAAAAAGGCCTCTACTTCATCCATGCTTTTTAAGTTCAAATGTCATAAGTTAATTGTATATTGATGTATATAAATACCCAAATTTTATACTCCCTCGTTCCATCTAAAGAGTCTATAGTTGAAAAGTCTAATTATTAAGGAATATATAAGTATCATTAGAGTTGGTCATAATTACAAAAATTCTTGAGCATAGTTAAGATGTTTATATAATATTATGAAGATTGTAGGCATAATTTTTTAAAGTAAATTTTTTAAGTTAAATATCTCAAAAAAGAATAGTGGTCTCTTTGCCTAAAACGAAAAGAGTAATTAGCATTTTATTATTTTCTTAATAATTATTATGATATTGATAAAATATTTCTTTTTTAGACACATTAAGTTACGTAGTGTTGCCCATAGGTGGCAATTAATGCCCTACCGTTTACCTATTCAGATCACCCACATATAAATGAGTATGCGCACATGTCTCTTAAATAATGGGCTATAATAGGCGAAACCATTTTAGCCCACTAATTTTTGTGGGCAAAAATGGGCTTATATGAGTGCCCATGGGCTTATATGAGTGCCCATGGGCTTATAATTATAACAATTTTTTGTACATGTTAGTTATATGTTTATTTCCTTTTATGTTTGGTGGTACGAGTTAGAGTTTGGTGCTTAATTTACAAATTAAAACATAACTAGTTTGATAATTTTATGGTAATGAGTAAATGAGTGCCCATTTATAGCCCATTATTTATGCATGTATTATTAATTGAGCATTCACTTACCGGTCATTTAAACCCACAACTCACATGAACGTCACCCATAGCCACCCAGCCTACCCGCTTACCACGCCTATCGGAGTAGTACCCGTCATCAAAGTCTAAGGGCTTGTTTGGTAGTTGGACAAGGATAATGAGTATTATTAATCCCGGTGTTATTAGCGCCCTCGCTATTAATCCTCACTTATAAATTGAGGGTAATTTTGAAATTAAAAATATTAGTCATATATATTTTTTAGTGAGGGTGCTATTAATACCACCTTCAACCTTGATATTATTAGCAAGGGATAAGGACAATATCCGGATAGCTCGTGCTAATAGTCCCGACCGTCTATTGCGTACCAAACATCCGACTATTCGGCTTATTAATCCTATCCGACCTTAATCCTGATTACCAAACGGCTCCTACGAGTGTTAGTTCTAACAACATCCTTTATTGAAAGGAAGGAGAGGATATGGGTAATAAAATAGGGCAAGTTGTTTATTGGATTTATATATAATTTGGTCCTTAAACTTTACATTTCCTGGTGATTCGGTCCTTGATCTTGAAAGTTTTCTAATGTGGACCTTGAACTCAATATTTAAAGACATATTAGTACCTACATTCGTTACCTTAAACAGCAGCATTAAATATTTATAAAAAGGACAAATTTACCCTCACTCCACGTTGACTGGGATGCCTAGGTGGATTTGTTTTATCTGGCGGGAATTGGTCATTTTTTTCCCTCTATTTCATATTTATCAATACCTATCTACTCTCATCCTCATTTTTCTATCTCTGTCTCTAAAAAAAAAAAAACCTACTCTCTCTCTCTCTCTCTCTCCGTATACAAATTAATAAGCTGCTAACATGCACCACCCATTGTTAAAAGATTAGACTATCTTCCAGTTGTAGGCATGTAATGCCGAGAAAATTCACACTTCTCCTAGTGTCTTGTCTTGGCACATTAGCAAAATGTATGATGATGTTGATATGGTTACTAACCTCAATATTATGGATGTCCCCAAATGATTCATCACAATATTTTTTCCCAATACCCCATGACCCACATTTTTATCTCTAGAGTCTATACCATAATTGCAGTTTTGATTTGTGTATACAACTTCAACAATTTCTCGGTACCTTGCTGAAATTTTGAGTCATGCACAACAATCTCTAGCATTTCAAATTTAATTGTAACAATTACCAATTTCAGAGAGAGAGAGAGAGAGAGAGAGAGAGAGAGAGAGAGATGGGCAACAGAACCCCGAGATGAGAAACATGCTAAACATGGCACTCACAAAGCAAACAACTCCACAAAGCATCTATCTTGAGGCTAAAAGTGACTTATGAAAATCTCTCTTTATAGCACGATAGCCATAAACAAGGACAAGTTCCTGTTCAACCCAGCTCCATCGCGACCACATCGTAATGCTTTGACAGAAGTGGGTCTGCTACAATTTTGCCTTCATGACTCCCTCAATTGACTAAGGCCACCAATGAGACAAACAAACAAATGAAGTCTGAAGAACAACCCACTTTCTTGTCCAAGCTCCAATCTTTTTTTGCACAATATACATTTCCACCGAGAAATATATAGCCAAGGGCCAAAAGTTCAATGCCTCCAGCACTCCCAAAACTTGGTTGAAATAAGGGAATAACATTGCAATTTCAGTTGTTGAATTGAAGATCGTTCACGTCAATCGAAACGCAGAACAGAGTAAACCTGGCTACCAACCAGCTTCGTCAACTGACAGCAAAAATGAAGATCGTTCACGTCCCATGCTTGGAAGATAACTAATCCTACCTGTATGAACTCATATCCACCTTGTTCGTTTTAGGAAATATTGACCTCAAATTCAGGGATTTTGACTCAATTGAGCAACCAAATTTGCGTGTGGTCTAATTGTGGTTGCAGGATAATCGACGAGAAAACAAATCAAGATGCAGTAGTGGATCCAGTTGAGCCGGAGAAGGTTCTTAGAGTTGCTAAAGACCACGGCGTTGACCTCAAGCTCGTCCTTACTACTCACCACCACTGGTCTGTTTGACTGTTTCCATTTCTGATTTTGCTTGAGAGAGAGAGAGAGAGAGAGAAAGTAGGTGTTTTTTTTTTTGGTCAGAGAGAAAGATAAATGAGGATGAGAGGAGATATGTATAGATAAATACTAAATAGAGGGAAAAAAGGATCAATTCCCGCCAGATGAAACAAATTAACCTAGGCATCCCAGTTAGCGTGGAATGAGGGTAAATTTGTCCTTTTTATAAATATTTAACGATGTTGTTTAAGATAACGACTGTAGGGACTAATATGTCTTCAAATGTTGAGATCACGGACCACATTAGGAAACTTTCAAGATCAAGGACCGAATCACCAGAAAATGTAAAGTTCAAGGGACCAAATTATATATTACTCGTTGATTCTATCCTCAATTTTTTAGTCTTTTGCAATTTAAGCCATAATGTTTTTCTACAATGCCAAAATGGAGGAATGATGGACTTTAGAACTTCAATTAATTGTATTTATATGCAGAGAATTTATCAAAATCTAAAAGGCATCAAAAGCTATCGGCTTTTGCTCTTAGGAAGGGGGTTGTTTTGTAGTCTTTAAACTTGCAATGGAGCCAAAACGCAACCCAAAATACAGATTATTTTCCACCATGGCATATCAATGGAGCTTATCTAAACGCTCCGTTTGGAAAATGACAAACTACATAATTGTGTTGAAGATTATGCCATAATTTTGGGATATGAAATGGTTGACCAAATCATCCAAAACTTAGGAAACTTGTCAGTCCTTTAATCATGGCAAATTTGATTTGTTTCCTTTACCAAGTAGTATGTAAAAGCTATAAATACCCTCTGTTCAGTCCAAAAGATGTATGAAAAAAGAAAAACAATTAGTCTCACATTTATAATATGGTAGTAGTCGCAGAGTTCGATCTCGATCTGTGAAGGGAAGAACAGAAACACTCCTTCAATCAAACCCAAAACACTCCCAAACCCAGAAAAATCAAATCCAACCAAACACCAAAACAAAACCCAAAACAACATCAAACCAAAATCTTGCCCGCTTTTCCAACGTCCAGATCAGTCCCACCACCGTTATTTGTTCAGCTTCGCGAAACGACTCTGCTCCTCGGTCGCACCTTTGTCATGGTCAGTGCATCGTTTTACAACTGTTTGTTCCGATAGCCGATAGCCGCACCTGTACGTCGCCAGCCAGTTCGTCCTCGGCCCCTCACAATAGGTGTTGTCGTCGTTTCGCCATTCCAAGATTAGCAATTGGGTCTGCTGCAGGTGCCACGTTCCTTTCTTAATTTATATGTTACAATATTTGATTCATATAAATTATTATATAGTCCAACTCTTATTATCCATCATGACTGTGAAACCATCAACTCCAGTGATTATTCAGTCCGAAGGTGCCTTTAATGTAGGCATTCTTCTTACTGAATCATATTATGATGTGTGGTCACAATTGATTGAAATGCATATAGCTGAACGAGAAAAGCTCTTGTACATTCGAGGAAAGCCAAAGCCACCAGCCGAAACCGATGATGGATATGAGAAGTGGTATGCTGAAAATCAAAAGACAAACGATGGCTTCTAATGTCTATGTCTCCTGATATTATGAAACATTATATCCGCATAGCCACAGCTCACGAAATATGGAGCGCTCTTTCTACGGCCTTCTATGATGGGAGTGACGAGATGCAAGTTTTTTCTTTAAATAAGTGAGCCTTTACAGCAAAGCAGAATGGAAAAATACTTTCTTTATATTATGGAGAGTTAACAGAAATCTTCCAAGAATTAGATCACCGTGACCAGATCATCATGAAAGACCCTGAAGATGTTACAGCATACCGAAAATCTGTTGAGCGACTTCGAGTCCACATATTTCTTGCTGGGTTAGATAAAGTTTTTGACCCAATCCGGAGAGACATACTTCGCCTAGAACAAAAACCAACCCTGTAAGAATGTTATTCTATAGTACGCCGTGAAGCCATACGCTCTACCACATTATATGAGGATGTTGAAAGGCCAGAATCATCTGCTCTAATCAACTGCCAATGCTCCGCTGCAACATCGGATGACCTACCAAAGACTAGCAATCAAAAGAACTCAAACAATCCGGACAAACAAATCTACAAGTGTATGCATTGCAATCAGTCCGGCCATTCCAAGAGCCGTTGCTTTGAACTGATAGGATATCTAGATTGGTGGGATCCAACTAAACATCGAAATTCCAAGAGGCCATCTACAACACTTGTAGATTTGACTCTGGTGCTTCTGACCACTACCGACACTCCTGGTAGTTTCAAATAATGCATGGATAATTGACTGTGGTGCTTCTGACCATATGACATTTGATGCTAGACAAATTTCCACTCTTACACCAGCTTCACAACACTGTGTGGCCACTGCCAATGGTGACACTATCCCTGTAGTCAGGGAAGGGTCCATGACATTTTCTAATATTAATCTACACCCAAATTCAGTTTTGGTTGTTCCATCATTAAATTATAACTTGTCAATTTCACAAATAACCACTGCCTTATCTTGTGTTATTATTTTTTGGCCTAACCATTGTGTGTTCAAGGATATTTAGACAAAGCGGACGATTGGTTGTGGTATTAAGCGCGGGAAGTTGTACTATTTGGACTTGGGGACAATCGATTCAGCCAAATTACATTAAGCCTTAGCAGGAATGGATCTCGAGAAGGAAAAAAGGAGAACATAAATCTGGTTGCATCATCGACGCTTAGGTCATGCTTCTTTTGGTTATTTAAAGAAGTTGTTTCCAAGCTTATTTTCTCAACTTGATATTTCTAATTTTTGTTGCGAAGTTTGTGCACTGGCGAAAAGTCACCGTACTTATTTTCCATTAACTTTAAATAAATCGTACATTGCCTTTCTTGATTATTCATTCTGATGTTTGGGGACCCTCCAAAATTCCCACTTTAGGAGGATCTCGGTGGTTTTTGACTTTTATTGATGATTGCACACGAATGATTTGGATTTGTTTAATGAAAACTAAGGCTGAAGTAACTCATTGTTTCAGTTTTTCCATAAACATATTCAAACCCACTATCATGCTCAAATCCAAGTCCTAGGTAGTGACAATGGGGTGGGGGAATATCACAGTTCAGAACTTCAACAGTATTTGGACAATCATGGACTTGTTCATCAAACCACCTGTCCAGGTACACCACAACAAAATGGAATAGCTGAAGGAAAGAACCGTCATTTGCTTGAGGTTGTGCGAGCTTTGTTGATAGAAGCTCTCACATGCCACTATCCTACTGGGGAGAAGCCCTTACAACAGCTGCGTATCTAATTAATCGAGTACCATCTAGCTCTATAAATTTTCAAACACTGCTCCAGGCTCTTACTGAAGCAGTTATTTCACCAACATTGCCAAATTTGCCACCACAAGTGTTTGGTTGTGTTGTATTTTATTTAGATTTGTTTCTATCCATAACTTAAGTCTAAGCCAAGGTGACTAATGGGCCTGCGTGTTTGTTAGAGTGGCAACTTGTACTTAGACAATTACTTGTAATAATTTAGAATTACTTATATTGTACTTAGCTTAATCTTCAGAAGATGGCCTTTGTATATCAGCTAAGCTTCATCAGCAATGTCCATCAAGTCATCAGCCAAGTTCATTCCAGCCAAGCTTCATCTGGAATGTGTGAAGACCTGAAGATCGTCTGATCAAGACTTGTTTGAAGATTGCCTCAATTATCAGCAAAGGTCATCCTTGACCTTATGAGTAACGAGAACCTGCAAGTACTATTTAATGGACCACTCAATTTTGGGCTCACATCTCAGAAAAGGACATACTGCAAACAATACTTGTCTACCCATTTTTGGCAAACCTGCAGGCTAAGGACAAAGACCACTTGGACTGATCAGAACGACCTCTGAGATTTCAATAGCAAGACATAGGGCATTTAATGCAAGTCTCTTTGTATTAAATGCACCTAATTCAATTCAAATTCAAGACTGAAATCTCTCAATGGCTCCAAGAAATCTCTGGGTATAAATTGAAGACTCCATGAAGCATTGAAGACTCTCCAACAACTTCAACTTCTGTAGTCTTCATCTTCATTTACTGCTAGTGCATTCAAAGCTTCAAAGGCTTATTCTGTCAAACACTCTTTGAAGAGCACCGTACCTAGATACCTAGTCTTTATTGCTCTTTATAGATTATAATCCTTTATACAACACACGAGAGTTGAATCTTTCTAGATTTATACTCTCCCCATAAACACTTGGTTAAAATCTTTTGTACACGATCCATTAGTGATCCTTGTGATTATTTTAGTGGAAAACATAGTGCACATTTTCAAACTCAAAGCTGACCACTTTGATAGTGGACGTATCACTTATTCATAGTGTGAACAACTTTAAATATCTTGTCTACTCTACTTCCTGCTTTATCACTTTGCTTATTTATTTGAAGTTTTCCAGAATTTCCAACCGCTTGAAGGACTGCTGATCTTGACTTTTCAAAATCAGTCATCCTGAACTTGTCCTATATTTCACACTATTTCGCTGCAGATTATTTTCTCACTCTTTGTGAAGTAATTTTATAAACATTTTTAAAATTGGACATAGGCTATTCAACCCCCCTTTCTAGCCTATTTGAGCACTTTGAGACCTAACAATTGGTATCAGAGCTTGACTCTTTGAAAATAAGTTTTTTCGAGATTAAACTCTTGAGAGATTAAAGATCCAATGAATGCTCATCAAATGTTGAAAACTTCAAATGTGAACCATTGTCCTGTTCTGGATGAAGTAGGACAAGGTTAAAAGACATGAATTCTATTGATAAACGTTTATGGAAATGTGTTACAGATGGTCCAAGAATTTCCATGAAGGCAAATACACTAGCCGCAATCAACATCATCACCAGCTGTGTAGACATAAGCAGCTACCAGCAGATCATCAACCTGGATACAGCCAAAGAAATGTGGGATGCCATATTAGAGTATCTGGAAGGTGATGGAGAGACAAAGAGCAACTAGTTATATACTTGTATTCAGAAGTTCGATTCATTCAAGAAAGACCCCAAAGAAACCCTCAGAAGCACCTACGACAGATTCTTTGAGGTAGTAAATTCTTGCTACTCTTTGGGTAAGAAATATGAAAAGAAAGAAATTAACATGAGATTTCTTAATGCACTTGACAGTTTATGTCATGTAAAGATTCTGCCATGAAAGAATCAAAAGACCTGAATAGATTGACTCTTAGGAATCTCTATGCAAGTCATTCGGTTTGGGAGATTGAAATTCAGCAAGCTCAAGAAATGGAAAAGAGTTTTAAGAACTTATCTTTACCAACCATGTTTGAAGATCCTTCCTGTTCTAAACTTGCTGAAACCCCATCTACGTCTATTGATGGTGATGATATTTTTTCTGACGAGGTTTTTTCCATGTTCGTTAAGAAGTATCAACGTTTCAAAAAGTTTAATAAACCTTCCTAACAGCAGTCTTCTTATAAGACTGCTACTCCTCAAAGAACATGAGCTCCTATGAGAATAGCTACTCCTTATAAAGCTGTTGTTCCCTAGAAGGACAATGAGCTTGTCTGTTTCAACTGTAGGAAGCCTGTTCATTTTGCCTCTAAATGTCCAAAGCCAAATATGAGTTTTATAAAAGACGTCCCGAATTTAAATTTCAAAAACAAAAAGGGATGGTTGCTGAGGACATTGATGAAAGCAACATGCCAACTTGGTGTGATATTGACTCTGATAAGGATGACTCTTGTGACTTTGCTGAAGAAGCAAACATTTGCCTTATGCCAAAGAGTCACCCCATGATTCAGTAAAATCACTGCCATTTCAACATGATGATAGTGATGATGATGATGAGCTCATTAAACCCTCAAGGGGAGAACTCATCAAGGCTAACAAGGACTTGCTGGAAGAGTTTGCCAAATTCAAAACTGCCTATGTGAAATTAGCCAAAAAGCATGAATTGGTTGTCTCAGAAAAATCTACCTTGGTGATTGAGATCAAAGAACTCAATAGACAACAAGTAGAGAATACCAAGACTCAAAAGGAGAACAAAGCCTTAACTGAAAAAGTGGATTTCCTACTTAAACACATCAATAAAATATTCTGAAAAAGGTAACCTTCAAAAGGTTGTTGATGCTTGGAATAATTCCAAAGGAAACTTCGATACCATTCTTACAAAACAAAAACCTCTTGATGATAAAATTGGTATTGGTTTCCAAAGTGAGTTCAATGTAGGAAGTCCATCTAGTTCTCAAGAGAATGAGACAGCTGAAGTGATTACTGAGGAAATGGCTGAGGAAGTAGTCTATGATCAGCAACTTTCTCAAAAGGGAAAGCAATGACTTGGTCTTAACAAAGAACCATTTGTTTATGCTAATAATAAACTAGACAAGTCTAGAGGTAAACAAACTATCAATGACATTGCTAATAGGGAAGCTGAGCAATAAAGACCTGCTATTAGACATTCTGTGAAAATAGTAATGACTGATAATAAGTTTAAGAAGTCTCAAGTCAAGCCTATTAAATTTGTCAAAGGTAAGATTGCTAACCACAACTCTGCTGATAAAAAGCTCAAGGGTATTATGCCTGAAAATGTGAAACCTTTTGTTAAAAAGTCTTCTTAGCTAGGAAGTTGCATTATCATCTTAAAACTAATAAGCCTGTCATCAGTAGACCAATCATTCCCAAGACTGTTAATCATAAGAAGACTCCCAAATAAGCCATCAGACATGTTCAAGGTTTTCATAACTACTTTTTCTGTAAAGGCCATGTCCACAAAATTCATGAATGTCTTCTGAGATTCATACCTAAACCCAAAGGGTTCACACCTCCAAAGGTTAAACAGGTATGGGTCCCAAAAGGCTGCTAACCCTCAGGACCCAAAAATAAAAGGGGACCATATACTTAAATGTTTAAACTTCAGGAATGCTTCATGGCTGTCAATGAGGAGGAGAAAGACTTATGGTATCTGGATAGTGGCTGCTCTAAGCACATGACTGGAGACCAGGATCTTCTCTCCAATATTATTGAAGCAAAGGGTCCCTCAATTATCTTTGGTGACAACTCCAAAGGGAAGACAATTGGTTATGGATCTATAGTTCGAGGAAAACTTTCGATCAGCAAAGTATCTCTAGTAGAAGGCTAGAAGCATAATTTCATAAGTATATCACAATTCTGTGATAAGGGGCTGATATGTCAATTCACTTCAAGTCATTGCATTATCAAGGACAGTGAGACCTGCATAACTATCGTGACTGGATTTAGAAAAGGAAATATATATGTGGCTGATCTGAATGCTTTTGGAAGGAAGTCTAATCTGTGTTTGGTTGCAAAGAGCTCCAATTATAACAGTTGGCTATGGCACAAGAGACTCAACCATCTTAACTTCAAGTATATTTCTAAGTTATCAAAGGACAACTTGGTTGTTGGACTACCTAAAGTATCAGCTGACCATGACAAGCTTTGCAAGGCATGCCAGCTGGGCAAATTAACCAAGTCTTCTTTCAAAAGCAAGCCATGTCTATCAACTACAAGACCTCTACAGCTACTGTACATGGATTTGTTTTGTCCAGTTACTACTACTACTAGTCTTGGTGGCAGCAAATATACACAAGTGGTGGTTGATGACTATTCAAGATTCACTTAGGTTGAAATGATGTCTTCAAAGGATGAAGCTTATGACATTGTGACAGCCCTATTCAGAAGACTTCAAACACAAAAGCTGGATGACATTGCTGATATCAGATCAGGCAATAGAACTAAATTCAAGAACATTGGTGTGGCCAAATATTGTGTTGACCATGGGATTGGTCATAACTTCTCTGCTGCTGGCACACCACAACAAAATGGAGTTGTTGAAAGGAAGAACAGAACTCTAATTAAAGCTGGGAAGACCATGATTTGAAGCAAAGTTATGTATTTACGGGGTCAACACGACCGCTTCACCCAAAACAGGTCTTTAATTAACAAATTTTATAACAAAACTCCATATAAAATATGGAGAGGCGAGCTCCCAACATTGGTTTCTTTAAAATATTTGGGTGCAAATGTTATGTTCTTTACAATGGTAGAGAACATAGAGGTGAGTTTGAATCTAAATCTGATGAAGGAATATTTCTAAGATATGCTAGATTTTCTAAAACATATAGAGTTTATAATAAAACTTCTCTTAGAGTTGTTGAATCTATACATGCCTTTTTTGATGAATTTGATTTTATTAGGCCATATTTGGCTCCTAAAGTTTCTAATGATTCTGATGAGTATGAGAAAGATACAGAACAGCCAAGCTCTAACTCTACTAATGCTCAAGCTCCACAAGTTCCACCAAGGATTGATATGATAGAACTTTCAACTGTTGATAGTAGACTAGCCAACAATGAATCTGCTAATCAAGAAGATGATGTTCCATCTACACCAGAAGTATTTCAGCCAACCTTGAAAATTACCTACCAACCTGAAAACCAAGCTCCAGACATCTTCATTTCTCATGAACTACACTTTGTTGATGCTATCAGACAAAATCTTCCTGCTGAAGTTAGAGAAGTTAGAGATCACCCCATCACTCAACTCATTGGTGATCTTAATGCTGGTGTTCGGAAAAAACAAGCTTCAAAGAATGAATGCATGTACTATACTGCATTTGTCTTAAACATTAAACCCAAAAAGGTAGATGAAGCTTTAGAGGATCCAAGCTATGTAGAAGCCATGCAAGAAGAACTGAATTAGTTTGAAAAATGCCAAGTTTGGACACTTGTTCCTGGCCTAAAAGACGAACTGTTATTGGAACTAAGTGGGTTTTTAGAAATAAGATGGATGAGAATGGAAACATCACTAGGAATAAGGCAAGATTGGTAGCTCAAGGCTATAAACAGGAGGATGGAATTGATTATGATAAAACATTTGCTCCTATTGTAAGATTGGAAGCTATCAGACTCTTCCTTGCCTATGCATCTTTTAAAGACTTCAAGCTATATCAAATAGATGTTAAAAGTACATTTCTAAATGGTGAGTTGCAAGAAGAAGTTTATGTGGAACAACCACCAGGATTCCTAGATAATTCAAGAAGAAAGGATGTCTACAAATTGAGGAAAGCAACGTATGGATTCAAGCAAGCTCCAAGAGCTCGGTATAAGACCCTTTCAAAGTTCTTGATAACTCAAAGCTTTGTAAGAGGTCAAATTGACACTACTCTTTTATCGAAACATAAAGGTCATTCATTACTTGTTCAAATTTATGTTGATGATATTATATTTGGTTCTACTAATGAAAACCTATGTAAGAGGTTTGAAAAGCTTATGCAGAGTAAGTTTGAGATGAGCATGATGGGAGAACTCAACTTCTTCCTAGGACTTCAAATATAGGAAAGCTCAATTGGTATCTTCATCAACCAAGCCAAATATGCAAAGGACCTCATAAGAAATTTGGGCTTGAGAATGCAAACAGGTTCAGCACACTTATGACTACTAACGACCATCTTGACAAAGATGAAAAGGGGAAGAAAGTGGACATGACTCTCTATAGAGGCATGATTGGTTCACTTCTGTACTTAACTACTAGTAGACCTGATATTATGTTTTCTGTTTGTGTTTGTGCTAGATTCCAATCAGATCCAAAGGAGTCTCATTTACAAGCAGTCAAGAGAATCATTAGATATCTTATTGATATAGCGAACTTGGCTATTTGGTATCCAAGGGATTCATCTTTTACTTTTATAGGCTATTCGCTGACTTTGCTGCTTGTAAGGTTGACAGGAAGAGCACCGATGGGACATGTCGGTTCTTAGGAAACAGACTAATCTCATGGGCTAGCAAGAAGCAAGCTTCTGTTTCAACTTCAACAACTGAGACAGAATACATAGCTGCTGGCAGCTATTATTCCCAACTGATGTGGATTAAACAGCAAGTTGTAGATTATGAGATCAAGACTGTTGATTGTCATATCATGTGTGATAACACATCAGTTATCTCAGTATCTCAAAATCCTATCATGCACTCCAAGACCAAGCACATTTATATAAGATATCACTTCCTTAAAGATCATGTGGAAAAAGGTAATATCAGCATGAAATATGTACCTACTGATCAACAGTTAGCTGACATTTTCACCAACCACTTGATTTAACCAGGTTTGTCTATCTTAGAGGAGAGCTTGGTATGCTTGACCTCAATCCTTAACACTTAAATTTTTTTTTTGTTGTATTACACTGCTTGTACGTGGAATTGCTCATATCTTATCAACCAAGTATAACTCTGCTGATGTTAAAAGGACAACCTCAGGTAAGTATTTACAAAATTCTTTTACTCCCTACCAGCCATTTTCAAACCATAAGGTCTAAATCTTCATTTTCTCAAAATATCTTTATATAAACTGTCATTTTCAAAAACATTAATTGAGACTTCAAAAATTATCAAATCGTATTCATAAAACTTTTCGGTCATATAAAAGGACAAAATTCAATGTTTATCCTTTACATCTTCTAAAACCGCCAAACAACATTTCAAACTCTCACACCATTGTTGAACTCCAAGCTTTTCTGAAATCTCTAAAATCTTCAATTCTTCAGTTTCTACTTGATTAAACTACAATGGTTAGTGTTCCTATTAATCCTCGCTCAATTCATTTCAATTTCAGTCAACTTACACAGTTATTTGCTTGAATTTAAAAATTTCGTGAACTATTGTTTATACGTCATGTATAAACTGCATATCTGAAATTAGTTGATATATCGTTGGTTGTTAGTGATTTCTTGATATCAAATGTGTTTATTACGTTGAAATTCTGAATATTTATGACTTTACACTTTGATTTTTCGGAAAATGTTAAGTTTTTAAACATGTCTAAATCCCTAGATATGAACTGCATAGTTGGTAAACTTTTGCTTTTTGAAATACAAGTTTGCTGGCATATTTTGGGTTTTAATCTAAATAGTACATGTTTCTCAAGAATTGCTGATAGTCATCTTGTATCAGCCATCCTTAACTTTGCTGTTGATTGGTGTAGGCTAAGAAATCATCCAAAACTGCTGATGCTACCACTTCCACTGGTTCTGATATTCAGCAGTCTTCCAAGCCCTCCAGGGCTGCTGAGGCTACAGCAAGGCCAATTCTGTCTCTACCAAGAACCAACTATTACCCTGGGATGACAATTGATCTTGAATCGGTCAAAGATACTCATTTGGAATTACATTGATCAAAGATTTGGAAGGGTGTGGAATTCTACCGTTGTTTCAACTAGATGACACCCACTACGAAACTCAATTGCTGAGGAATTTTTCACAAGGATGACTCTTCCACCTCCTCCTCAGACCAAGGAAGAAAAGGTCAACATGAGCTACCTTAAGGGATACATCAGAGGATACTTAATCAAGCTTGACTATAAGGAGGTTGGGAAAATCTTGGGACTGCTTATTGAAGGCAAATTTGAACTGATTGCTGAAGAATCCGATCAAGCTTGGGTAATGATACGAGGAACGACCATGCTAGAGCTCGATTCGAAATGTATAGGACTTTATTTCTGAAGGGCCTTACCATATAAGTCATCTTCTTGACAAGAGCATTCTCTTCAAGAATGGCTCAAGAGACGTCTTCACCTCCCCAGTGCTTGTGGACAAAAGCCATCAACAGTGACCGGGCTAAAATTATTTTCTCTATGTTGTTCCAAAGTGTAGGCGAGGTGCAAGCTAACCCCGAATGAAGAGACCCTTTGTAAGGGTAATTAATGTTCTAGTGAGGGTTATGAGAAGGCGAAGAAACAAGGCGATGATGTTCTTATCAAGGTGACCAACACATATGTCTATATTGTCAACAACATCACCAAGTATAGGGAAGAACAAGCTAAGAGAGCATTGCTGGTCCTACGCCCAAGACAAAAGGGTAAAAGAAAGGTGATATACTCTCGAGGGCTTCTGTTCGGAAGGAGCTAAAACCTCTTGGTCGAGGCGCTTGATGACTTCGACCTCACAAGGCTCGATTATGATCCATATGAGCTTGAAGAGCACGCTCCCAAGAAATCCAAATCATCAACTCCTTTTTCTTCTCCACTAAATCTAAACCCTCTAGGAAGCATGCTCATTTTAAAAAGGCTGCTGAGAGGGACATCTCAACCTTTGAACCAGCAAACCCTCTTTCTACCAATCAACTCGTAACTCTCCCTCCTAAACATCCATCCCAACCCACCAAGGCCAAAACTAAACAAACCCTTCAGGCCATTGATGAAGATTTTGGCCTACCCAAACCAACACTTTTTACCATCTCCAAATCAGTCGTACCTATATCAGCTGACCTCAAACCTGCTGAACCTACACCCAAAATCTCTACCCAAACTGACCCTTTTCCAACCATTCTAAATCCTTCCCCTTCAAAAGAAAAGCATGGCAAACGCCTCAAGAAGAGTGCCAAGAAGGCAAATTTGTGCCATCTACCATTCTGCTTCCCTCTCCCCACCAGTTGACCCAGAGGAGCTTGAGGACTCTATTAAAAACCAATCCCCTCTCCTCTACCAGTTGACCGAGAGGAGCTTGAGGACTGCTAAAAACTAATGTCTAACCTAAACCAAATGTCCTCTTTCCTCTTCCATCAGCCAACCTACCCCAAAGAAAATGAAATTCAATCCTTACAGTCACTTCCACCCTGAAGTTTAAGAGCTGTTGTTCTTTCGAGATAGCCGACCCTCACCTAACCCTACAAATTCAGATCCCTGTCTTTCATCCCTTGACTATCCAAAGAAGCTTCCTTGCCAGCCCATGACTGCTGAGGATATACTCATACAATGGGAAAACTTTTATGAGCCTTTTCCCCCATCTGGTCCCAGTAATTCTATATTCACAACAGTCGAGTCCAAGACTTAATTGTCCTCAAACAGTGGACTCTAATCCATAGGGACCGTGGCATTTCACCTCCCTCACCAGCTATCTTCTCTCATTTCCTGTCCCTACCCACATCCTCCCCTTCCATCCCTCCAGCCAACATACCCTCTTCATCAGCTGAGCAGGACTAGCCCAGTGCTGAGTTCATTTCTGTACTCAAAGCTATCCTGGTTTTATTCTTCACCTTCATACCGGTGATCCTCACCCATCCATTCTTTTTCAACCCTCAAATTTATAATTTCTTTGATTTATTTCTGTGTCTTAGTAGCCTTGACCCTTGCTGCTTTCCCTACTCCTTTCAATTCTTAAATCTCTATACCTCCACCTTTCCCACAGGAGTCAACATTCAAACCCATACTATCTTTGTGTAAAAAATTTCACCTCTGCCTATCCCTCATTTTTGTCTTTGTCTTCCTTCCCCTGCTCATGCCTCTACCAGTCAACCCTATGCCCATACCAGCCAACCCAAGCCTCTACCAGCCAACCTCAAGGCTCTGCCTCCATTATGCCTTCTTCAATTGCAGATCTTGTGAAGGGCATTGAAATCCTCATGGCCAGCCTAAATCACAACTTGAAGCACCTTGCGGCCAAGCAGTCTCATACGACTGATGACACTGCGGATTACATGACCAAGGTAATTGCTGTTACAAAGGAAGCCAAGTATTCTACCATGGTCTATCAGATGTTTATCACTACTTATCAAACTCTTCTGGTCAATCGTTTCTTAGCTTTGTCTAGCACAGCCGACTCTTCCTCCACCCTGCTGAACACTAAATTTAATAATCTTTCCCAAGGGTTACTCTCTATGATAGAGATATTTGATGCCGGGTATAAACATCTGCTTAAGGCTCAGAAGGCTGCACACCGCTCTGTGCACAAGTTTGTGATTGCCTTCAGAGCAGCCACTCGTACACATTATAGCCTTATGCAGAAAGAGTTCAAGGCCTCCGTTCACCGGCTCTCTACCATAGACAACTCACTTGCGTCCATGAAGGAGGAGATAAGTTGGATCAACAATGACAAGCTGACAACTATAATTGAGAAGAATGCTCTTTTGAAGGAAGAAAATAAAAACCTCCAATCAGAGTTGAAAGATGTCCAGAATGAATTGATAGCAGCCAAGGTCGAGATTGCTGAACTGAAAGCACTTAAAGCTGCTCTTTTTTCAAAGCAAGAAGGACAAGCTTCAACTTGGCTGGTATATCTTAACTTGTCCTTCATAGCAATTTTTTTGTATCTTTTGTCAAAACCTTGTAATATTTAAACACCTTGTTTAATATACAAGCGTTGTATTCTTTTGATCTTATTTAAATTTTCATGCTTTATGATAAAATGTTTACTCTTTGTGCATGAAATATAAACCACTGGTTTAAAGACATATATCATATTTGATATATCTTGTCTGTTTTTAAATTTTAGTTTATTATAAGTGTTTTATACTTAAATTCCATTTTCTTATAAACACTTTGTAATTTGAATACATTGTCTGCTTTGTAAGTCCACCTAGGGCATTCTTACTTAATATAATATCTTTAAAAGCATACTATTACTAGTTTTGGACATCTTCAGCTATCATTGTATTCATAGGACATGGACTCAAGGAGGAGATTGTTATATTTTATCTAGATTTGCTTGTATCCATAACCTAAGTCTAAGCCAAGGTAACTAATGGGTCTGTGTATCTGTTAGAATGACAACTTGTACTTAGACAATGGTTTGTAATAGCTTAGGATTGCTTATATTGTACTTAGTTTAGTCTTCAGAAGATGGCCTTTGTATATCAGTCAAGCTTCATCAGCAATGTCCATCAAGTCATCAGCCAAGTTCATTTCAGCCAAGCTTCATCAGCAATGTATGAAGACCTGAAGATCGTCTGATCAAGACTTTTCTGAAGATGTGCCTCACTTATCAGCAAAGGTCATCCTTGGCCTTATGAGTAAAGATAACCTGCAAGTACCATTTAATGGACCATTCTATTTTGGGCTAACATCTCAGAAAAGGACATACTGCAGGCAATATTTGTCTACCTATTTTTGGCAAACCTGCAGGCTAAGGACAGAGCCAATTGGACTGATCAGAACGACCTCTGAGATTTCAACTGCAAGACATATGGCATTTAATGCAAGTCTCTTTGCATTAAATGCACCTAATTCAATTCAAATTCAAGACTGAAATCTCTCAACGGCTCCAAGAAATCTCTGGGTATAAATTGAAGACTCCATGAAGCATTGAAGATACTCCAACAACTTCAACTTCTGCAATCTTCATCTTCATTTACTGCTAGTGCATTCAAAGTTTTAAAGCCTTATTCTGTCTAACACTCTTTGAAGAGCACCATACCTAGACGCCTAGTCTTTATTGCTCTTCATAGATTGCAATCCTTTTTACTTACTGCACACGTGATCAGTTAAATCTTTCTAGATTTGGGATTATTATAAAAATGATCAGCGTACTATCAGTTAGGAACCGATTTAACCCCGTACTCCCAATATCCCAAAATTGACCATTGTACTACCATTTTGAGTCCAATGTGGTCCCTACCGTTAACTTTTCATCCAATTTTTTAACGGAGCAGTTAATTTGATTAACGGAGTTAATTTTTGAGGGGTATTTTTGTCCTTTCCTTCCCCTCTTACCCAGAAAATGGAACATAGAGAAACACAGAGACTCACGCACTATACGTTGACACTTCGTATACATCGCCACTCTCAAAGAGCCTTCGGAGCTTCCAAAGCAATTACAATCAAACATTTTCCTCTCTGTTTTTCGCTATATAAATAGTGTTTCTCTCGTTTCGTTTTCTCCGTGGCGACTTTTTCTTGCTACTCGTTATTCTCTATCTTACGTATTTGGGTCGAAGACTCATGGCGCTTCGTCGCCGGATCGGTCATTTTCAAATCCGTTGGACTCGAGACAAGCACAGAGTTCCGGTGTTCGGAGAGTCGTAATTTCGCCAAATTCTCTTCGGTTTCTCCGATTCAGCTCCGGCATGGACTCGGCTTGCAATGCCTATCGAAACGCTCATTCGCCTCCTCGGTATCGATTTCATTCCTCCTTACTAAGCATAATTATGCTATTTTACTTGAATGGAGTCTTTCTCACGCACTTAGACACACATATGCACGCACACAGGTGCACATACACACAGAATCACAAAGATGAAAAACTAATATTGAATTTTAATGAATCTAAAGGAGGTAAAGGAATTAATGGAGGTTGTTGGGTGGCTGACGGAGGAGGAGGGACGAAATCAATGAGGAAGAAAGGTTCTGTTTTGGGATGGTTAAATTTGGAAGGAAAGGACAAAAATACCCCTTAAAAATTAACTCCGTTAATCAAATTAACTACTCCGTTAAAAAATTGGATGAAAAGTTAACGGTAGGGACCACATTGGACTCAAAATGGTAGTACAATGGTCAATTTTGGGATATTGGGAGTACGGGGTTAAATCGGTTCCTAACTGATAGTACGCTGGTCATTTTTATAATAATCCCTTCTAGATTTATACTCTCCCCATAAACACTTGGTTCAAATTTTTTGTACATGATCAATTAGTGATCCTTGTGATTATTTTAGTGGAAAACATAGTTCACATTTTTAAATCCAAAGCTGACCACCTTGGTAGTGGACGTAGCGCTTATTCATAGTATGAACCACTTCAAATATCTTATCTACTTTACTTCCTGCTTTATCACTTTGCTTATTTATTTAAAGTTTTCCAGAATTTTCAACTACTTGAAGGACTGCTGATCTTGACTTTACAAGATCAGCCATCCTGAACTTGTCCTATATTTTACACTATTCTATTGCAGATTATTTTCTAACTCTTTTGTGAAGTAGTTTTATAAATCAATTTTAAAATTAGACATAGGCTATTCAACCCCCCCCTTCTAGCCTATTTGAGCACCTTGAGACCTAATAGGTTGCGTTGCTTATGTTCACATTCCATAACATCAACGTCATAAGTTATCTCCTCATGCATTATATTATGTCTTTGTTGGTTATGGGGCTCACCCAAAGGGATACCTGTAACACCCTAAGTTCTTCCTATATTCAATGTGTTTAGTTGGTTGCATTGTTTCCATGTTAGACATATGTGTTAGGTTCATTTGATTAGCATGTTGAGTGGTTTACACTTTATTTCATGTGTTTAGCATGCTTGGTTTGTGATTTGATCATTCATTCTTGTATTGCATAGCATTCTAACCTTGTTATATGTGAATTTGGATGAGTTTTAATGTGTTTTAAACATTGTTGGAGGTTAGGATCATGTTAGGATTATTTAGGAACACTTTGGAAACATTTTTTTGAATATGTTTGGAGTCTCGGGCCGTGCCCCGGCATGCCTGCGCTCTAGCGCGAAGAAACCAGAAGATTTTAGAAAAAGGAAAAAAAAATACTGGCCGGCCCGCTCCTTAGCGTGCACCCTGCGCGCCATAACGCGCCAGCTCCTTTAGCAATTTGAGATTTTGGTCTTTTGTTGACTATTTAAACTCCAAAAGCTTTGACTCAACTTAAAATGACCCAAGACCATTTGACCAACCTTGTTAACTTCTTTAAGACCCTAGAGACCCTAAAACACTCTCCATTCATTTCTCATCCACCATTAAAGCTTGAGAGAGTGTGTGGAGAAAAGGTGAGATTAGTGTGTGTATGTCCATTCTCCAAGATTCAACCACTTGATTTTCAATCCAAGACCACCATTGTGTTGCTAAGAACTAGAAGACCATTATACAAGGCTTTGATTGTGGTTTTGTTGGTTTGATTGTCCATTCCAAGTAAGTTACTAAATCTCCTTTGTATTCTTAAAAATTGTTACATACTTGTCATCAAATGTACATGCATGACTTGTATAATTAGTAATTTCATGTCTAGGCTATGTTGATATGAATAACATGTACTTGTGCTAAATTCTTGGATTGGATGATGTTACATATGTAGAGATGGTATTATTAACCATTGAATTGAACTAAGAAGACAAGATGAAACTTACTTGGGAAATTTTGCATATAGTAATTATACCCACATTTTGGAAAGTGTAGTAATTACTCTAAGAAGTTGATTTTAAGTAAGAGTAATATTCACCAAAAAACATAATAAATTCCTATGAGAATTAGAGTTCGTTTGGTAGAGATTTTTGTCCTCCGAGTATTTGGTACTAGTAAATTAGAGACTTATAATTTATCTCTAATGTGGTTGTTTAAAGTTCTTAAACAATATGTTTGATGATAATTCTTGGTAGAATAACATAATCTTCTTGACACTTATCAAGTTCACTACTTTTAAACTTGATGGTTATTTGCATAAGATGAGTATTAGACCAACTGGTGCATTGCATTGAGTCCAGCTGGCTTTGTTGACTAATCAAGGTGGGACGACCTATAGTCTTTACAAATCAATGTTTGTGATCACTATAAGTCACTGTACCAGAGTTCACACACCCTCTTCTGTTGGCCACATTTGAGAAGTAGCCCCATTGTTGTAGCAATAAGCATGACTTTGGCTCGCTAGGAAGTCCAACGGGTTGTGTCGGAGGAAGATCGATACATCTCACACTAGTATCGATACACGTTTATTTTCTCGTGTATTGCAGGGGCAACACGAAGTTGGAAGAAAGAGAAATGATATCCTTTATTATGTGGTTTATTTACGAGAACTTATGTGAATATAAAGGTGCTATGTGACTTATGTGAATTGTATATCAATGATGATATTACATGTTCAGTTGTAGTATATAAATGCTATTACCATGTTATGATTACAGCTTGAGCATTATGCCATGTCATGTAGTGCATTTGGTAACTTATTGAGTTTCGACTCACCCCGTTTGTTGTTTAGTTATTTTTCCTTAGATCCGAGCTAGCCTAGTAGTTTCCGGTGAGGTTGGTGAGATCACGCATAGATCGCAGGTGGTCTTTTGTTTTGGTAGTTCTTTAGGTTTGTACCTAGTTAGTGGTATTTTCTTTTGGTGAGGACGAATGGTTGTGTAAAGTTATGTAAACTTTACTTGGGTAGTATATTTCTGTGTTGTAAACTTTATTTTTTTGGTAGCCGACACACGTATGTCGTGCTTGTGTATTTAACTTTGTAGTTAATTTAGTTTATTTCCTGAGCATGTCGTGGCTCATGGTTTATGTTGTTTCTCCGGTATGTTGTGGCCGTGGAGGTTGTTGTTGTTGGTTGTTTCCCAAGTCTTAGACTTGTGGATTTTATTAGTTAGGTTCCATCTGTAGTGTCGCCAAAGACTTGTTTATTATTATATCAGGTTTAATCTATTGTGTTTTATAGAAAGTACGGGTGGTTACGCCACGTGCTTTTCTTGTTGGGTTGTGTTTGTTGTCCATTTGCCGCACTGACCTTGGGGTATCAGAGGAATAGTTTTGCTATCGCCAGGATAGGTTCCTTGGCCTAGGTAGGTATGGTTTTATTGTTGAGATATTAACGTCGAGTGATGTGTGTAGGTTAAGATGGTGGAAACTAGACACAAAGCGAGTACGAGTAGAGTTGGTACGAGTACTGGAAAGAGTGACGAGAGAGAAGATAACGTTAACCGTCAGCCTAATGTTCTTACCGAACCGAATCTGAATGATCGGAATGAAGTTCTTTCTAATATGTATCAAAGATTATTATAGATGGTAACCGAGATGGCACAACGAGGTAATGTAAGGATAGGACCTCAGCAGGAGGGTAGAGGACCGCAACCAGAGGCTAAAGTACCATAGCCAGATATTGCAGCACCATAGCCTAATGTTAGAGTAACACAGCAGGGAATGAGACATGGAAACAATATCATTATTCTTGAGAAGTTCTTGAAAATGAAACCCCGAAGTTTCGATAGAGAACCCGATGCTACTAAAGTAGAGTTATGGTTAGAGAGCATTGAGAAGATCTTTACAGCTCTAGGTTGCACTGCGGAAGAAAAGGTTACCGTGGCAGTGTTTATATTAGAAGATGTAGCTGAACATTGGTGGCATATATTGCGGGAGAGCTGGGAACAGCAGAGGATACCTCGAGTGTGGGTGAATTTCTTGAGGAAATTCAAGGCACAATTTATTCTAACAGTGGTTCGGGAAAAGAGAAAGATGAAATTCATTGCTTTGGAACAAGGTAGTATGACCGTGGCTAAGTATTCAGCAAAGTTCACGGAACTGGCTCGCTATTGTACATACTTGGTCCCTGATGAGGCTAGAAAGACTCGAAAGTTTGTAAAAGGGTTAAAGATTGAGTGTCGAAAACAATTACTCCCATTGTAACTTACGGATTATCGAGGAGCTGTAGATCGTACATATAGGATAGAGGGAGATATAGAGGAACACTAATGGAAAGGAACCACGGGAACTGAAGGTAATAATAATCGTAAAGGGAGACAGACAAAACCCCAGACAGATGGACAGACAGGATAACAGTCTAGTGGACGAAGTGATACGACTACTTCTAGTCAGAGGCGACGAGGTGACACAATGATGTGTAGCTTTTGTTTAAGGACTGGTCACACTGAAAAAGGGTACAGGAGTAAGGTAGGGAAGTTCTTTTCTTGTGGAGGAGATTACCTTAGGAAAGATTGTCCTAGGATGAGGTAAAACCAGTCTAGGAGTGCTAGTCGCATCTAGTGGCTCTAAGAGAGAAAGTGATGGTAAGCCTAGGGCTCAGAGCCGTGTGTTTGCACTTAACCAGCACGGGGTTCTTGAGTCTACACCCGAGATAAGAGGTATTCTTTCTATATTATTATAAGTACAAGTATTAAGGTAGCTCATGTTCATGCATTCATTTGTTGCATTGTGTGGTTGGGAACTAGTGTACTATGTTTCCTAAGTTTTATCTTGTGATTGAGGGAGATACCCCGATAAGGGACTGAATTGTTGATATTGATATGATAAGCTTGCGATAGGCCAGTAGGCAATCACATGTTGTATGGTGGTTATGTTGTTTTTCTCATACATGGATTTAATGTGTAAGAAGTGGTAATATACTAATCGGTAATTATACGCTGTATGCCAACTTTATGGTTATGCCTATACATGATATAAATTGTTAATGTGTTCTTGCCATGTATTAGTTGTGTATCATCATCAGGTGGCTATTTCTCTTTTGTCGAGTATACTTGAGCTATGTTGATATAATTGTTATTTGCATGAATATCATTTCTGTTCAGAAAGCTAGTATACTGTTACCACATGATCATGTTGAGTATTTGGGTTCATGTTATGGGTGTGAGTGAAACTACACTAGAATTAGAGGATTTCTCTACTTCATGTGAGTTTCCAAAGATGTCCGCTATTGACTACTCTATGCCACTTGAACGGGGATTTGAGCATGTATTGAGTTGACACCAGGGAATCAAAGGACCTAGGAGATCACCATGAATTGGATTAATAATTGACGGATTTCTTAAACCATGTGTGTAAGTCATGCTTGGAGTGTTTTGTAAAGGTGTCATTGATGATTTTCATATTCACTTTCAGTCTTAGTACGAACGTGAACCGTAAAAGAAGAATTGGATTGTGACCTTAGTCAGAATGGAAAGCGATAGCTTCTACATCGATGAATTGATATGGTATAAGTAGAATTAATCTATTCATTGACTTAGAGTTCATTGCGTTAGTGTTGACGTTACCTGAGTCGAAATACTACTTTTATGAACCTAAGTTCGCGTTATGTACGGGTTCAAATATTCAAAGTTTCTATTCTCACAGTATGAACAGAATATGAGACGTTGTTGATGAGTGGAATGACTTAAAGATTTTTAACTATGTATTTTTTGTTATTCAATGGAGTTTAACATGGTGACTGAGGTATTGAAGATTGAAGACTTACCAATTATGACAGGGTTATCTTGTATATGTTGAGATTGTGATACATTACATACTATGATGGATTGATTAACCAAGTGATCATGTACTACCAATGGCGAGGATATACGTGTCAAATGGATTAACATTCTTGCAAATATGAGATATCGGGGGACTACATTGAACATTATGAGTAGAGTGCTCAAAGAGGAATCCAAGAATTACCTCGAGTATACATCTTATCCTTAGATCTTGTTTCAGTTAGAGAGAGTGATTATGACTTTCGAGGAAGGTAAATATGGTAGCAGATGCATTGAGCAGGAAGACATATATTTCTTGTTTGATGGTTCGAGAATGAAAGATGCTTTAAGACTTAAGAGATTAGAGTCCTAGCGAGACTGAGCGGAGAGTAATCTTCGCAAATGTTTGAGCTGCACCAGTTTTGTTTCAACATATTAAAGAGGCTTAGGTTAGTGATCTGGAATTGGGAAAAAATAAAAATAAAAAATAATAATTAGTGGGTTGAGTGAAGGTGAGGCACCTGACTTTGCGATGAATAGTAACGAAATTCTCACTCTTCAAGGAAGAGTTTGTGTTCCTTTAGATAGTAGAGTAAAACGATAAGTTCTTGATGAAGCTCACAAGTAGAGCGGCAATGGGTGGGCTAGGCCGGCCCAAGACCACCGGCCAACACTTAAAATTGGACCGGGCTGGGCCGGCCCCAATTTTTCTAAGGCCTAAGAAAAGTCAAGCCCAGCCCAACCCACCACAGCCCATCGGGCCAAAAAGCCATAGTTGTAAAAATAAATAAACTATTTTAAAAATAAAAAGTCCTACATAACATAAATTATTTTAAAAATAAAAAGTCCTACCAAAAGATGGAATGTTTTTACATTTTTATTAAGCTGAATTAACAACTAGGAGTTTGAAATTAGAATTGAAAATCACCTAAACAAATCCTATAAAGTTGAGTCTACAAATCAAGTTTAATATACAAAAAGGAACAATTCACAAGGAGTAAACACAGCATGACCAAAAACACAAGCAGTCTGAATTATAAAACTAAACAAAAGCAATTTGGAATGACTTAAACCACCTTCAAAATGACTCCCAAGTGGCCTGACTTAAACTAAACAAAGCATCATTGCTGCTGCCAAACTAAAACCACCTTCAAAATGACCCAAGTTACCAAATCCACTTAAGCTGCCAAACTAAATGAAGTAAATGAGAGTGTTGAGCCGTGTGCTATTGCCTGTTGTTGTTTTGTTTACTAAATGAAGTAAATGAGTGTTAGATTTGTTTTAAAAAAATAAAAAAATACTTTAGATTTGTTTTAAAAAAAAATAAAATACTGCTGGGCCGGTGATGTGATCCAAGGATCGTGACAAAGCGGAACCAACCAAGAATACGGATTGAAAACAGAAACAACGAATTGAAACGAAAAGATAGGGAGATTTCCTCAACCTAGGGTGGATTTAACCCATAGAACCTTGGGGTGCAACCTTGACCCACTAATCGCAATTGATTAGGAACCAAGACTACGGAACGCCACAAGCATGCAGTTTAACAAACTTGATAAGTTCAAGGGTTTGGGAATTCTAGTTCAAAAAATCTCTCAAAAGCTCACAATATCGTGAAAACTCAATTCAATTTAATTAATATCAAAGTTAAAGTTTTACAATGAAAGAGAAGCCTTTATATAGGCCTAAACAAACCTACTAACCCTAAAAAATGTTTAATAGGAAACAAACATACCTAAAATACTTAAGAATACCTAAAATACCAAAAGTTCCCGTAAAATGGCGAGAATTCATCACACTAGTCACAAAGCGATCGCCCTAGGTCGATCCAAGGCGAACGCCATGCTAACAGAATTCCAAGGCGACTTTCTGTCTATAGAGCGAGCGCCTTTAGTTGGTACAGGGCGATCACCTGTCGTTGGTTCAGGGCGACCGCTTCAAGAGTAGAATGCATTTTCTCCTTCTAGCATGCAAATGATCCTCCCTTCATTGCCTTTAGCATCCGTGGGTGTTGTGTTGGCCTTGACTTCTTCCACGAGTGTCATGAGAGCTTCCCGAACCTTCTTAATTCGTGCTCTTGTCATTGGGCCTTTGTTTATCACCATGGGATCTCTTGGAATGTTGGGACTTGGGCTTTGGTTCGCATCATTCCCCTCCTCTTTGAAAGGATTCGACCTCGAATCATCACCTATATCGAAAGAAGAAAGATCAGCGACATTGAAAGTTGCACGGACACTATACTCACCTGGTAGATCAAGCTTGTATGCGCTGTCATTGAGTCGTTCAAGAACTTAAAAAGGACCATCTCCCCTAGGATGCAATTTGGATTGACGCTTCATGGGAAATCGTTCCTTCCTCAAGTGTAGCCAAACCCAATCACCAGGTTCAAAGACAACCTATTTTCGTCCCTTGTTAGCTTGCTTCACATATTGAGCAGTGCGCTTCTCAATGTTCAATTTCACTTGCTCATGCAATTTCTAAATGACCTCCGCTTTGTGCTTACCATCCATGCTAGAATGTTCCTCAACTGGTATAGGAATAAGATCAAGTGGACTTAAAGGATTGAACCCATATACCACTTCAAAAGGAGAATAGTTAGTAGCAGTATGCACTAATCGATTATAAGCACACTCAACAAAGGGCAAACTTTCTTCCCAAGTTTTTAAATTCTTTTGCAACATAACCCTTAACAATTAAGACAAAACTCGGTTGACTACCTCGGTTTGACCATCGCCGTGGGTGATAAGAAGTTGAAAACAAGAGTTTCGTACCCAATTTATTCCACAACACACACCAAAAATGACTCACGAACTTGGCATCTCTATCACTAACAATGGTTCATGGCATACCATGCAAACGCACTATTTTCTTAAAAAATAAATTTGCTATATAACTAGCATCATCAGTTTTATGACAAGCAATAAAATGTGCCAATTTAGAAAATCTATCAACTACCACAAACACAGAATCATGCCCATGTTTAGACCTGGGCAATCCAAGTACAAATTCCATAGAGATGTCGGTCTAAGGAGAATCGGGAATAGGCAAAGGAGTGTACAAGTACCCATGAGGTTCCACTCGAGATTTAGCATGCTTACAAGTTATGCAATTGTCACAAATAGAAATAACATCAGATTTCATTTTGGGCCAAAGAAGTGTTCTTTTAAAGTTTCCAAGGTCTTAAGCACACCAAAATGCCCCATGAGACCACCACCATGAGCCTCACGAACAAGCAATTCACGTATAGAACATCTAGGGATACAAAAGTTTATTTTTTTTAAATAGATACCCTTCATGTCTATAAAACTTTTCAAAAGCACTTGTCTCGCAATCTTTAAATATAGAGAAAAAATCGAGATCATTAGCATACAATTCCTTGGTGAGAGCAAAGCCAAATAATCTAGAATGTAAGGTAGTGATTAAAGAATACCTACGAGACAATGCATCAGCCACTATATTATCCTTACCCTTTTTATGCTTGATCACATAAGGAAAAGATTCAATGAATTCTACCCACCTAACATGCCTTTTATTCAACTTACCTTGGCCCTTCAAGTATTTGATGGATTCATGATCCGTATGTATGACGAACTCTCTTGGCCGAAGATAATGTTCCCATGTCCGAAGACACCTCACCAAAGCATATAACTTATAACTATTTATCATAAGTATAATAATTTAATGTTGTTCCACTCAATTTTTCACTAAAATATGTTATTGGATTTCCTTCTTGGTTTAAAACTTCTCCAATCCCTACTCCGGATGCATCACATTCCAACTCAAATTTTTTATTGAAATTCGGCAAAGCTAGAATAGGAGCAGAAATTAACATTTCTTTTAAAAGGTCAAAGGCGGCTTATTGTTTATTGTCCCAAAGAAATTTTACCTCTTTTTTCACTAATTCATTCAATGGTGCGGCTATGGTGCTAGAATTCTTGACAAACCTGTGGTAAAAGCTTGCTAATCCATGAAAGCTCCTCACTTCACTAACATTCATAGGAGTAGGCCACTCCTTGATTGCTTTGATCTTTTCCTCATCCACTTCCACACCTGCAACACTTACAATAAATCCAAGAAAAGCAATTTGATTCATGCAAAAATCATACTTTTTAAAGTTAGCATAAAATGAATGTTCTCGCAAGGTATCTAAGATGGTACGAAGATGAACCATATGCTCTTCCATGTTTTTCCTATAAATTAGGATATCATCAAAATAGACAACCATGAATTTTCCAATAAACTCTCGAAAGACATGATTCATCAACCGCATAAAGGTGCTAGGAGCGTAAGTTAACCCGAAATGCATAACTAACCACTCATACAACCCAAATTTAGTTTTGAAAGTTGTTTTTCATTCATCTCCTTCTCTAATTCTAATTTGATGATAGCCACTCTTGAGATCAATCCGTGTATAGATTATAGCACCATTTAATTCATCAAGCATCTCGTCCAATCGTGGGATAGGATAACGATACTTAATTGTTATTTGATTTATGGCCCTACAATCCGTACACATTCGCCACTCACCATTTTTCTTTGGTACCACAATTATCGGTACCGCACAAGGGCTTAAAGACTCTCTAACCTTACCATTTTTGAGCAATTCCTTAACTCCGCCTTTGAATTTCCTTCGTATCTTCTGGATTGGCTCTGTAAGCCGGTCAATTTGGTAGAGTAGCATCGGGTATGAGGTCAATTTGATGCTCTATCCCTCGAAAAGGTGGTAAACCACTAGGTTTGTCTTTGGGAAAGACATCTTTATATTCCTGTAAGAGAGACAAAACAAATGGAGGTACAGTTTTGGATATATCGCTAGTAACAAAATTTTGTTTAAAAACAATTATTATCACCTCCCTATTATTTTCCAACTCCCTCTTGACCTCACTTGGTTTGGCATAGAAATTTGGTTTCTCTTTCTCTTTGCCCTTGGACTTTTCAACTAATTTTTTTTCGTCTTCCTCTCGTGTTTCCACCCTCATGTGTTTATCTATTTCACTCTTTTTTTTCTCACCACTTGGGTTTTCTCTCAAATCTTTTCCACCACTCTCTTTATTTTTCCTCTCAGCCTCACTATTCTCACGCTTTTTGACTTGATGTACCTTAAACTCATATATTTGTTGAGGGGTTAATAAAACAACTATAGTCGTTTTGCCTTCGTGCTTCACAGTGTAATGGTTAAGAAAACCATCATGCATCACGTGTCTATCAAGCTGCCAAGGCCTTCCCAAGAGTATATGTCCCACTTGCATAAGGACTACATCACACATCACTTCATCCTTATATCTCCCAATAGAGAAAGTGATCAAAGCCTGTTTTGTTACTTTAAGTTCCCCACAATCATTAAGCCATTGGAGTTTGTAAGGTTGAGGATGTCTTACCACAGGAATTTTTAATTTTTTAATCACCTCGGTGCTAACAAAATTGGTACAACTGCCACTATCAATGATAAGATCACATACCTTCCCTTGGATGAAACATCGAGAATGAAAGACATGTTCTTTCTGTTGGTCGCACTCTTCCTTTACTTGCATATTAAGCACCTTCTTTACCACAAGAGTCTCCGCCATGCGGCTTCGGCAACATCATTATCATCCTCCTCATCCTCTACTTTCACTTCCTCCTCTTTGTCATCCTCCGACAAATACTCCCCATTATGAATGTATACCACTTGTTTATTGGGGCATTGAGATGCTATGCGACCCCTCCCATTGCATCTAAAACAAACGATCTCTCTTGACTTAGGTGTATTGGTTACTACACCCTTGCCCTTATCAACCTCTTTACCTTTTGAAGTCTCCCCATAGGCTTGGTAGGTGTAACACTTGGGTTCTTGTTTCCCTCCCACTTGGGTTTATTGGTTGTGTGATAAAAAGAAGGAGAAAAAGTAACTCTGCGGTTGAAAGTACCCCGCCTTTTCAGTTATCGTTCTACCTTAACGGCAGCATGAACAACATCTTCCATCTCATCATATTCCCTTAGTTCGACTACATTCGCAATCTCTCTATTTAGGCCATTGATGAACCTAGATATCATTGCATCAACATCCTCATCGATATTGGCTTGAATAAGGGTCATCTCTAACTCCCTATGGTACTCTTCCACCGATTTGTTCCCTTGAGTTAAGTTTTAGACTTTTCTCAACAAGTCTCAGTGGTAGTAACTTGGAATGAACCTCTTGTGCATAATACGTTTCATATCCTCCCATGTGTCAATACGACCCTGTGAGCGCCCCGATCCGCTGGATCGTTCCTCTGAGGGTCCTTTTTTGATCTTGTCTTGTGGTTTCCCTCTATTTGATTTTATGATTTGATAAACATGAGAAAATAAGTTTATCTTGAAAAATAGAGTCGCCACTCACGTTTATAAGTAAACGGGAGAAAAACTTTGGATTATGGGTTCAGGGGCCAAGTTACGATTTGGGAAGGTTTGATGCACCAAATTCGCCCTTTCGGTCTCTACACATTTGTATGCTCGTATTTAATTATTGCAAGTTTGTTTATTTACAGAATATATATATATATAGATATATTGCATGTATTTACAATGTATTTTACAATGTATTTGAAATAATTACATACATTTATTACATTCATTTACATATCTAAACTAACGAACGGAAGGGGTTGCCTTCTGTCGTTTTACAGAAATCGGGCCACGTTCTAGGCCGTTGTATTATACCGGATCAAGCTAGCTCGTAGCCTGACCGTTGTGCTCCCACTGCTACCAATCGAGGAAAGGAAGACTTACGTTTTGTGTGTGTTGAGATAGAGTCAATACTCTTTTCTCTTTTCTTTCTCTCTTTTCTTCCTCAAAAAGAGGCTTGATAGAGAGAGATTGTTGTGTGTGTGTGTGTGTGTCAGGGAGAGAGTTGATGATGATTATTGTTGTTGTGTTGAAGGAGAGAGCTGGTCATCTGCTTTTATAGGAGACCTTGGCTGAGATATTTTGATGAAAACTCTCGGGGCCAAGTTTGGAGGAAACTTCCTTCAGCAGCCTTCAGCAGCTGGCTGCTTTATTGTTGAGGAATGCTTGTTTGGTGCGCGGCGCACCTGGCATGGTGCCTGCACACCAAACCCTGTTTGGGTGTATTGGCGCACCAGAAATGTCTTCAGCGCACCAAACCCTATTTTTGGCTTTTCCAGGGTTTGTATTTTGCATTTTGGCCCTTCTAAGCTGTGTATCTTCAGTTTAGACCCTTGATATTGATCTAACGGAAGGTTTGTTCGTGTATTGGACGTCGTTAGTCGGTTGTATCTTCGAGTTCGACCCTTGATGTTGATCTAACCGAAGATTATTATATTTGTCAGACGTTGTTGGTTCGTTGTGTATGTTGTTTCCTAAAATAATCATAGAAACTTGTGTTAGTCCATTTTATAAATAAATAGTTATTTATAGGACAATTCGTATAATGTAGACGTACAAATTCTGGGTGTCTACAGAGCCCGTCAACTACGTTTGCTTAGAAGTTAGCGAGCGTCGTCGAAAAAGAATAGACATCAAGTTTCGTACTAGCAATTGAATGGTCAAACTCTACATCAGAGTTTGTGTGACCATGTGTATATGTGTGTGGATGACAACATGTGTCAAAAAGTGACCGGATCTCCAGAGGAGATCGCCACGTATCTCTATAAAGAGAATCGTCAAACGTAGTTCAAATCTCTTCAGGAAAGAAATTTGAAACAAAAAATAGAGGGGATGGGTGACATAGTCTTCCCTATGGTGACCGGATCTCCAGGGGAGAGTGCCTACGTATCTTTATAAAGAGAATCAGGTCAAAACGTAGTTCAAATCTCTTCAGGGAAAAAATTTGACTGTTGGAATCTGCTGGGGATGGGCGACAAGGTCTGCCCTGTGGTGACCGGATCTCCAGGGGAGACTGCCTACGTATCTCTATAAAGAGAATCAGGTCAAAACGTAGTTCAAATCTTTTCAGGGAAGAAATTTGACTGTTGAATGCTGTGTGTGGGAGTGGTTCATTTTTGGACCTCGGGTCTATACCCGTTGGGAAACTACCAAACAAAAGCTGTACCAATGCAAAATGAGGCAAATTGCAGTTTATGATAAGCTGTAAATTGACATAAAGTAAAGATACTATTTTTGTGTGGCGTCCGGGGGACGGATTCTAAACTGTGTTGGACAGCAAGGCCGTTGAGCGGTTGATTTCCATATGCCTCGGGCTCAAACCTGTGGGGGAAATGACCAAGTAACTGGGTGTGCAAACGTGTGTGAATGAACTGCAAAGCGGTGTCGGGATGATGCGCACGTCAATTGGCGATACATCTGCTGAGATATGTTGTGTAGATTCCTATAGGGATTCTATTGGAGATGATGGATTGGATGGCAAGGCCATTGGGAGTAGCTCCGCTGGGGATTGGTCTTGAAAATATGTTGATGGTGGACTTCCGTTAGAGCGTCCGGTTAACAACCGATAGTTGGACGTTAAGTTGCCATTAGAAAGACTTGGGGGTGCAAATTGCGAAATGCTGAAACTTGGAGGGATAAAGGGAAAATTCCTTTTTCATAAAAGGAAAGGAACGGCAGCAGCAAGCATCAGCCTGCTGCCATTTTTTTTTCTTTCTCTCCTCTTTAAATTCTTCTCCGATTTCTTCCGAAATCGCTCAAATTTTTCGAGGTTTTCCGCCCCAAAATTGTTTCTAGCGATAATGGCCAACAATTCGGACTTCGAAAATGAGATTTTTTATGAGCGGTGGTGAACAAATTGACGAGGTGATGGCGCGGAATCGGGTCCGCTATCCGTTTCGGATAGTAATCCTAACGATATTCATCGTGACCGGAGGCCACATCTCTTCTTTGGATCCACCCGCGGTGAGTTTTTGGAAAACCCATTTGTTCCGCAAAGTATGCTAAATTTAAAATTTTTGTATGATTTTCTGGATTCTTGATGTTAATCCTACAATTGTTAGTATCCAAGTTGCAAATATATGTTGTTGCATGTTGAATCTAAGCAAAAAATGTGAATTTATGCAATATGGGCATAAAAAAGTATGTATGTT
The DNA here is from genome assembly GCA_016624345.1 of Platycodon grandiflorus. Classification (NCBI taxonomy): domain Eukaryota; kingdom Viridiplantae; phylum Streptophyta; class Magnoliopsida; order Asterales; family Campanulaceae; genus Platycodon; species Platycodon grandiflorus. The sequence goes on from CM028363.1 coordinate 14,703,002, forward strand.
TGTGAATTTTGGATGTTTAAAGTGCCTACTTTAATTGCAAATTTGAACATGTTAGGATAAAAATTTCTCGAAATTGAGAGTATGTATGTGTAGAGGGATGAACAAAGATGGAAACCCCCAAGTTGATTTTGGCGGGGTGGCTCAAAATGTGTAAATTTTTCTTGCCCGAAGTTGCACGAAAGTCGCACACCAACTGTTTGAAAAAAAGCTTCAATGAAGAAAAGTGAAGAAAAACCCTCACTAAACACTTGAAAAATATTTTATTTTGATCCCGGGATCCTGGGGATGGGATTTGGAACATGTATGAAAAAATTAAAAAACTTTCGACTTTTTTTTTTTTTTTTCATGGCAAATATGAATGAAATGTGCATTTATGCAAATGACATAAAAAATGTGTGCGTGTGCTTTGTCGTCACGGAGGAGGATTACTCGCATCGGGTAAATGGGGACATGGTGAGGAGATCTATGATCGACTCCCTCAATTGATTCAGAGAGGGTGAATGGTACTGTCTTGGTATGTTCATCCAGAACTTGGGTGGCTTCATCGGCTACAGCAACATCCATGAGGTGTTGCGGTGCTTCTGGTGGGACACTACCCACACCTTTCACCTTTCGTGGGGCCAGGTATCTATGGCCTACGGATTTTTCGATGATCACTGGGCTACCGACCGCGGGTCGGGCTATTGAGCCGACTTTCACTACGACATCGTCCCGATGTCGTTGCTCACCGTTGGGGTTCCCGTCAACTACATTAGGGAGTGGTCGCTCCACAATGTGGATCTCGTCGACATGACCGATCGACCGCCGTGACCAGATCGTTCGGGTTTTTGTTCTTGGCATTGGGGATTACCCTTTTGCCAATGCTTCCTCGACCTGCGAGTATCTCTACTCGGATGTTTGAGGAGATCGCGCCATTTGGGCGACTTTGATTGGGGCAAGCCGGCTGGCGAGTGTTATTTCTTTATGGATCACGCCGGGAACTTTGCCGCAGCGTAACGGCTACAATGTGGCTTGGGAGGTAATATTCGAACAAAAATTTTTATTTTAAAACTTGTTTTGTCATTTTAAAATAGATACTGACTCATTATTTTTTATGTGACAGGCTTGGGCTTATGCGGTGTTTAGCTTTTACCCTTTCACGCTCCGCACCAGGGTAATGACCCCGCCATTTGTAGTGAACTTCCAGACTTCAAACCAGAAATACAATCGGAGGACCCCGAGGTGGTTCGGCCTGACACCGAGGTGGTTCGGACTGCGATTATCAACTCTCGTCTTGAATCTGTTAGCTTCTTCCCATGGGGTCATTGCCTGCTTCCTATGGTTCGGCCCAAGCGGCCAATTGTTGTCGCATTTTGATGGTTTCCATCATGTGCGACTCGATGTATCTGGGCGACCGGGTCAACCACCAGCATGGACCCAACGTGGGCCAACCTCGACACCGCTTCACCACCCTTCGGGATGATGACACCCGACATGATGCCGAGACGCGAGTGGTATCTCGCGAGGAGGCTATCGATCCACAAAGATATGTGGAGATGGATTACGGGGTGTTCGTGTAGACCATGCTGTATCCTCCTCCTCCTGCTGCTCAGGAAACGAAGGTCTATTTCTCATCTTTGTGGGAGAGATTGGGTCGTTTGTGGGGCGGATTCACTATCCGAAAGTCCCGCGAATGATTGGTTATGGAGAGGGCGAGAACTACAGGGAGAAGGACCTGAGTGGTGGTGAGATTCCACCACACGACTATCTTTCGCGAGGGAGAGACCTGGTATATTTCTGACTATTCTGTGCATATGTTATCTGTCTATTTTATCTACATGTATTTGCATATTGATAAATAAAATGATGCTAAAAGAAATGCTATATGAATAGGTGCCGGCCAGTTCCTATCAGAAATTATTGAGCGATTTTACAAGTTGTCCGATTTATATCGAAAGATGAAGGCCGGGGCCGGTGATTTCACTTGCCGAGGTGGTGCGCACGCGACCGCCGCGTCGCAGAGGTTGCGGGAGCGGAGGCTCCAGAGGTGCCAAAGACTAGTGTCGAAGAGAGGAAGACAATGATTTCCTTTCCTTCTATTTTTTTGTTTTCTTTTATATGTATTTGTGAGAAAATTTTATTTATTATGTACATTATTTATTATTAATGAGAAAATGCAAAAAGAAGAAAAGAAAACCTAGAGTCTCAATTCTAATTGCTTTTAATTACACAAATTATGATGTGGGAACAAAAATGGGTATTTGGCCGAGGCGGCTGATGGTTGATGCATAATTGATGGCTTTCGCTCGGGAGGAAAAAACATCAGATTTGTAGCGATTGCTATACTGTGGTCATAGGCATGATGCCTATTTGAGAAATTCACTCCTAGAGTGATAATTGGGGCACCTTTCATCCGAGGAGAACGGTCCTTTGTCGAGGGAAGGATGTGGACTGGGGAGCTGGACCAAAAAAGTCTAAATGTATGGTGTGGTGTGCGATGCACCAAGCTTGGTGCTCACGCACCAGGCCTGTCTTTTCTTTCCTGATGCTGAATTTGATGTGTTGTGACATGTCAGGCGAATTTTTCTTTGCCTAGACTGTAGGTTGCTGTAGTCAAGGGACAATTCTTTCTTTACCTTTGTTTTTAAGGGATTTGGACGAACGACTTATCGCCAATCCTTCTTCCCTTCGCCTTTTCTTGCCGACGTGAATCGCGAAGCCATTCCAAGAAAGACCTCTCGTCCTTAGGCAAAACACTTTTCTTTTAACAAAATGAACGATTCCTTCGAAACTATTGCAGATTACGAGGCCCGCATAAACGACTGGTGCCTTAGTCTCGCTGCCACCGAAAATGGGTATCTCGCAGACACCTATGGTTTTTGATGTGTGTTTGAATGGAGACATATTCGAATTCACTGGCATATGATACAGGGTGCATCCCATTTTTGGTCCTCAGAAGACCACCTTTTCAATTTTTCTTTGAATGAGATGTGTCCCACATTCGAAGATTTTTGCGCTCTGACGGGCATGTCCATTGATGGTCCGATTACAGTGCCGTTATTGAGGAAACCCCCCTTAGTGCTCATCCAAGAATTGTTTGGTTTCACTATTCGAGAGGCCCGTAACATGTTGTACGGTCGACTTTTCGACCTAACCCAGCTTCCGAGGATCTTTGCCAATTATCAACCCGACGACGCTTATTTAGAGCATCGGCAAACGGCTCTTTTCTTATGCATGTTAGGAAAATTCTTCCTAATTAACCTTGATGGTTATGTTGACATACGGGTCTTGGATGTTGTATTGTACGCCAGGGGGTGGGTGAGCAATATGATCCCTCTCATTCTCGCGGAGACTCTTCTCGGCCTGGACAGTTATGCTAACGGAGAAGAACAATTTCCTTCTGGCAGCCCTATTCTGTGGCATATGTGGCTAGAGGAACGCTTCATGAGGGTTGTCCCTTCAGTACTCGGTACGAGATATTACCCAATCAATTATGCCCAGAGGGGTCACCACCATGATCATTTAATGACTGAACAGGACTGGGTGGAGTATTTTCTATGTGTCCCTTCATTTGATATTATATGGGTTGTTTCCCATTGGAAGATTCGGCGATTTATACCAGGGACCCACCGATTTGCACAAGCTATAATTGCAGGACTCCGTACTGTGACCTTCTACTATGCTTCTCGGGTGATGCATCAATTTGGGCTAGAGCAAAGGCTACCTGACACTGACCTCCCTGAGTTCGGGATGAGCGAGCTCAATGGTGACATTTGTAGGGACCTTTGAGGGTGGTAGGGTCATGAAATAGGACCACGCACCGTTATTTCTTTGGATCACATCCCTTTTGAGAATATCTGTCTTTTCATCGATTATCTGGCATGGCTGGTGCCACAGTCGATGGAGCATTCATTCAACATAAGACTCACCTTGGAGTGTTTGCTTGGCAAAATTGTGTCTATTAGAGCAAACGCTCGCCTACTGGAGCTTGGCGAATTTGTGGAAGATTTTGGTCAAGAGATCTATGCAAGGGATCCTTGGAGGCTTCAGCGCAGTCGGGGGATTATCCCTCATGGCCCACAAAGATCCGACGGAGCTGAGACCAATAATGGTAATGAGCACGAGAGGAGACATGGCGGATGCTGTAGGAGATAGATTATAGTGATGGTGTATGTATTTGTATGTAAAATAGATTAAGATGGAATATGAATGCATGTAAGTCTTATCTATGTATTCCTTGGTTGCCAAACCGGGGACTTTGTTTATGAATTAAAAGTGTGTTATTATTATACAGTGAGTAGTGGTTTTTCCTTTATGATCATAACAACATGACAGGGGGAACAAAACAAATTTTATTAAAATGTATAAGTAAACTACCAAACTCGAAGGCTACCTACGTATCTCATGGAGAGAATCAGGTCGGATCGTAGTTCAACCCAGATTTACGAGAGACGGAGATTTTATTCCTTTTTCTCCAATGTTTTGTCTCTTTCATTTTTTTTTTGAACTCTAATTTTTGCCTAGGCCGCCCTTTCGGGTTTTTGACCTACCGAGTTATTTTTAGAAAGGGGAGAAAAGTATTTACAAACACAAGTAAAACTGAATACACTATAGCTGAACGGGCAACTACGCGTAGTACTTCTTGAGCTTGTTTGTGTTGAAGGGCTGAATGAGATCTTCTCCATTTTCGTTGGTGAGGAAGACTGCGCCGCCTGACTATATGAGCTTGACCACGTATGGTCCCATCCATGGTGATTTCCACTTTCTAAAACTGTCAATGTAGCTAGGCTGCTTTTCTCGGAGAACCAAGTCACCTACTTTGATGTCTCGGGCTTTGACCCGTTTGTTGAAAGATCTAGCAATCCTTCTCTGATATGCTAGTGTGTGCTCTAAAGCCATCAATCTCCTTTCATCCAGGAGTGTCAGTTCATCGTACCGATGCTTAAACCAATCAGCTTTAGCCACCTCGGCTTCTATCATTACCCTTAAGGAGGGGATTTAAACTTCCACATGCAATACTGCCTCCATGCCATAGGCAAGAGAAAATGGGGTAGCCCCAGTAGGCGTACGAACAGAAGTACGATAGCCCCAGAGTGCTAATGGCAATTTGTCGGGCCAATCCTTCCTGGTATCTGCCATTTTTCGAATGATGTTTTCCAATGTCTTGTTGACTGCTTCTACAGCGCCATTGGCCTGCGGTCTGTATGGTGAGTATTTGTGCCGTTGTACTTTGAACTCATCCAATACTCGGGTGACTTCTCCCTCGAAGTGTGTACCATTGTCGGAGATCATTTCAAAAGGTACCCCAAATCGGTAAATGAGGTTTATCTTGATAAATTCTACAATCTTCTTAGCATTCAGAACTTTGTATGAAGCAGCTTTAACCCACTTTGTGAAGTAGTCAACGGCAACCAGAACATACTCATGGCCGTTCGATCCTTTCGGGTGCACCTTCCCTATGATGTCAATTCCCCATGTTGAGAAAGGCCACGGTGCTGTAGAATTGTATAACATGTGAGGAGGCAGATGTTGCAAGTTGGCGAACCTCTGACACTTGCCGCAACGACGCACCCATCTGATGCAGTCAGATTCCATTTCACTCCAGTAATAACCTTGCCGGATTACTTTCTTTGAGAGCATGTGCCCATTCATGTGCGGACCACAAGTGCCGCCGTGCAGCTGATCCATGACTTGCTCAGCATTCGCTTGATCGATGCAAAGGAGATTAAGCCTGTAATAACCGAGCACATCATTAGCATGTTAATCGTATTATTATATGCATGTGTTGTTAATTTGATTATCGTGGTTCATAGTGTTGATTTGATGAGTCGTAAACTCATGATTTCATATTTTGGTATGTTACTTTCTTGTATTGTTTCGTAGCCTAAACCGAACCAAAACGAAGAGATGAACCATGATACTTTATACCTAGATATACATGTTGTTATAGAGGTCTCGTGTTGTTAAATCGGACTTTGAAAAAGTTGTATACGTTGTTTTAACTTGAAGTTACAAAACGAAAAGTTGTTGAAATTGTGTACGGTTTCGTGAACTTTCTCGTGACTTTAAATCGATCCAAGATCGATACTGAACCCTTGGGGACATTCTTTGATGTGTTATAAGTGTTGTACAATCATACCGGGGGGTGTACGAGCGATCGAATCGAGAAAACGGAGCAAAACGGAAAAGCGCATGTTGAGGAGGGCGCGCCGCGCGCCTTAGGGCCGAAATGCCGCCACTGGTTTTGACTTGTTTGTTGGCTACCACCTCCTCCTTTGCCATCCTAATCCGGCCTAGCTCGTGGGAGACACATAGAAGAACAACTTCAGACTTCTAAACACTCAAATTCCTCACCTAAATCCTTCCAAAATTTAGCTTAATAACCTAGGGTTTCTAGGGTTTTATTTCAAGTGTTTTGTTCTTCCAACCAAGGCAGCAACAAGGGGATGATTAGGGGACTTCAAGACTGATTTCCAGCACTAAAATACAGGGTTTAAGCCAGGGTTTACTCTTTGATTTGGTAAGGGACCATGAACTTATCCATGTTTGATGTTTATTTGATGAATCTTGACTATAATCAATGTAGAAGTGTTATCATGCTAAAAATTTGAGATTTTAACCATGAGAATTGCTTTAAAATGTGTATTTGACCATGGGTATGTGTTCATAAGATGTTTTAATTGATATATGAGCTTTGGAATGATTGAAATTTGATCACATCTTCGAATTGACGAAACCGACAAGAATTGACTTGAACAAAGTATGTGATATGGCTGAGATTTAGGGTTTGTGACTTATTATTGTGTGATTTGAGATGGTTAAAGTGTTCAATATGTTGATTTGTGAATTTAGAACTTGAATTGATCCTTGGAGGATAACCGAAATGTCGAATTTGTAACCGAATATGGAATAAAGTGTGAATGTGAACTTGACTAACCGGATGTGCACATTCGAATACTAACTTGCAGGGGGTTTTGGTTGACTACCGATTGTCACGGGGTAGAGTGCAGCGATAGTCGGGTTGTAGCGACCTTAATCTGGCCTTCTCCCTATTTCTGGCCAAAGTAGGGTACACCACATAGATGTTAGACACGAGTGGTGTTGTCACATGGATGCCAAGGTTGTAGGGACTTGGGGCATGTTGACTTGTTCTATCCGCGAAATACTTGATATGAATTACATTGGTACCATGATTTGATATGAACTTCAAAGCTGAGTGGTGTATAAGGGGAACCGGTGAGTCGGAGGTGTACCTCGACTCTTATATCCTGTTACGTGATCTTTACTTGTTTAATATGAGATATGAACTGTCGATAGCTCATTACTTTGTAGGTTGGTCATTATTTCCAACCGGTATGGGACATTGGCGTCGTGATCCTTCTTACGCGGTAATGGGACTTCGTTGGTTATTGAATTTGCGATGACATGTGACTTATCTAGTTAAGTAATTATGCCGATAACATGCTACTTGTGTTGGCATCCTATTATCGTTGCATACATGCATAGCATGTCTAAGTTTAACGAAATCTATCGAGTCATAGGTGACTCACCCTTTTCCAAATGTTTTTCCTTAGATTGAAGCGAAGTGAAAAGGAGTTCCACCTTGAGGTTGTACGAATTGGGGTTCGAATGTATAGTTGACTTTATTTTGAACTAGTTTGATTTATATATATGAGAGGATAGTGATTTTATTGTTTTTTGTACCATTGACATTGTATATCGGGCTGGAGGCCTTTAAATTTGGGATTGTATGTAAGTTTAAGAAGTTTTGTAAATACGTTGTATCCTCTCTAGTTATGAAATTGAATGGCATGTTGCCATGTCTCGACGTTAATTATGAGGGTGTGTTAAACGGTGATTATTATGGTTGTGTATTGTGGATTCATGCCCGGATTTAGGCTTTGGTTTAAATGCTTGAATTGGGTGTGACAGTTTGGTATCGTGAGCAGAGTTCCTGGAAAGGAATTGGAGTTAAGGATTGAGAATGTAATGGTATAGTTGTATCTTGTTTGATTGTTGTGATATTATGGTTATGTAACTGGGTAGATTACCACACCGTTGATCATTGATATGACAGGACTTTAGTTGAATTGTGATGTGTATGATAGAATTGAGAGTAATCGTTGTGGAGTGTTAGTGGGTACGGTGATTGATTATCTTTTATTATGATGTTTAGGGTGTTCACAGGTGGATTATTGCGTAAAGTACCAAGGTGATGTCGGTGATTGAGTAAATTTGGAAGATGTGGTCCTTTGGTTTGAATGTGAGCCTACTTTATGTTATAATGTGTGATATTAGGTAATGGATTACTTCAAGTGATCATGATGGTATTCGAGAATCATGATTTGACGGAAGGATAATAAATGGTAGGAAACATGACTTGACTTTTGTTGGGATGGTAATGGCTAGTGTATGAGATTAAAGTTTAATTTTGGGTTGGAGACCCTGGTGTGTGATTTGTGTTCACAAACAAGCTGATAATTGGTTCATACTTAGTAGCAAATGATTTGATTTGAGTGAATACCAAGAAATATTATTCGGTTTGGGTGACAAGACTTTGTCCGTAAGTGACAATGTAAGTTGATGTGGATACGTGTAACTGTTAGTACTTCATCTCTTGTTGTTGATGCGAGTGTGAGCATATTATCTATAGCATGATTGAATTGCATTTATAGCATTCATGATGGCATTTTCTCACTTATATGTATGTTTAAATGAGACCGATATAAGGACACGCTTTGCCACATGTCCCTAGTGTCCTTATGACGGAAGCTTTTGAAGCCACTTCGAAGGGCCCTGGATTGGTTGTCAAGAGGTATTCGTCAAAGAACTAAGTCGGCTAGTACGTAATTGAGAATTGATGAACCTATTACCAATTGGGATGGAATATTAAAAGGGAATCACAATTTTTGAACCAAATCGTGTTTTCTAAAAATCATATGTTGCATGGACTGATTACTATGACATCACATGTATGGATCTTATTAGGTGATGATAAATATCAACATATGCGATGGTAGTTACATTATTGATATATTGTAATCTCGACATGCATGAATTATATGGAAGTGATAGATTGTCTCATAGGAAATCATTCTTTGTGTCATATATGAATGTCGATTCTCTTATGAATTGATGCTGATATTGGTAAATGTAGGTATGGCATGTACTATACAGACCGCTAGGAAGTCTGTAGATCCTCCACGAGTACAATTTCTACGAGTAAATTTGGGTGAAGCTAGGAAGAAATTACAACGTAGTCGTAAAACAAATCAAAGAATGCAGGTGGTTAGGGAGGAGCTTGTAGCTCACGTGAAAAGTTGGTTAGGGCTTTGGAGAATACTCGGGCACGTTGAACGGGTTAGGGATGACATAGTGCTAGACCTGGAAGATGCCCCAAATGATGGTGAAGGCACTTATATCAACCCTGTAATTGTGGAATCTGATAACGAAGGTAACGTAGGAGTAATCCCGTCGGATGACGAGGATTAATGAGGTAGTGGTATGAGTTGTAATTTTGCTTATCCGGATTGTATGTTAAGGGAAATTTGGATGATAGTGTGAGAGAAACTTTGGAGGACTGTATATAAGTGTGGTTAGATTACCTCTTCGGCAACACGTAGTGTTGTTGTGTATGTAAAGGTGACAACCTTTCTTTTGGGAATGTATATTATATGGATGTGTTGGAAATCTATTGTAGTATGAATGGGTTACCGAGTGTATAAATTATTAGTTAGTAGTTGACGAGATATCATGATAGTATGAGTAGTTGGATATGAATACTTGAGTTGTATAACTCATTATGGATGTATGTTGGACCGTGAGATAATTGAGGAGATATAGTTTTCTCCATCTGGCAGGTAAATTGATTAATGGTGGGAGTAAGTTTTGTGATTCTGGACTAAACTACCTTTTGCTAATTGGAAAATGATTGTGAAAACCCTGAAGATCGAATATAGAATGCATGTATTAAGTGGGAATTAAAAATCGGTGGATAACGACGGCTAAGTTCATTATAAGTCATTAAATTGATATAACCCTTGTTTGGATTTTGAGTTGGTTTATAAGGTGGTATTTCAAAGTTGATCGTGATAGAGAATAATGAAATGTCCCTATATTTAAGTAGTTGATGCTTAGTTGATTAATGAGGTTTTAGATCATTGATTACTAGTTAATCAGAAACGATTAAGGTTAAGTGGAATTATGATGGTATTCCTTGTGAAATTGTTTTGAGTAATGATGCACTTGATATATGTTGATTTGATTTCGAGAATAACTAGGGAAATGAAAAATCTGGGATTAACTTGTATGATTGTCGTGAATGACAACCTGGTGTACTACTGCAAGGGAGTATATATATTAAGAGGGGACATATTTTTCAAATTTTACGAATGATTTCATGATTTTTCTCCCCTATCTACTATTTCTTTGTTCCATAAATCATACTCCTCATTGCAACTTGGCTGGAATTTGTTTCTTGAATTGTTAAATAGACCGACTCCGTCGGATTAATGTGATTTGGTTATAGATTGATTCTGGTAGAGGATTCGGGGCTATATAGTGACATTTTGTATTGGGTATTATATCCTCTTCATGTAAGGGAGACTATACAGTACTGATTCCGTGTCATTTTGATCCCGTGTTCGTTTTTAAAATATTCTTTATCTTGAAATATGATTTATTGCTATCGTTCCATCTTGTTTATCAAATGGATTTTGAAATAATTCGTTTATATTGATTTACCGTAATTTATCGTGATTTGGTTAAAAGCATGATTATGTGGAATAGTTTAGTGATACTAGTCGGTGTGTCGGTCCCAGTGAGCCCGTTATTGTTATTGTTTATGTTGGTGGGCTCAAATGATTGGGCGCCAACGGTTGATTCGGTTATTATTTCACCGATCCCGAACCCGATAGTATACTAGACTCGTGATATATGATTGAGCAAGATATTTTGATGCTTCGAGCATGTGTACCGTATTTTGTTCTTTGAACGTTAATTTGCCAAGAGCACGATTTTGTTGATCCATGGGTTAACGTCCATAGCTTCATTTCATGAGTAAGGTTAATTGAATCGTTTATTCATCCTACTCTATGGTATTGTGTATTTTGCCTTGATGAACTTACAATTTCACCCTCACTAGTTATTGGAATTTTCGTATGGGAATGGAGAGTAAATTGTGAATTGGATTCTTAGAAATTTGTGTAAGGTGGCTTGTATCTAATTGTTCTATCGAATTTGATTAGGTACGAATTGGTGGTTTCAAAAATATTTCGTCACGGCTTAAATGTGCGATATTTGATTTTGATTGAGTTATACCAATATCAATTATATACGGGGAATTGACATCTTTATAAGAGATAGACGTTTGAAAAACTTGAAGATTTATTTTTTTCCGCTGCTATTAAGATGTTGATTTGATTATGTTAGGAAATGGATATTGAGTTCGGGCCATCACAATTGTTAGTAAGAGTAAATTTGGTCGTATGAGGAACAAAGTGATGACTTGAGGTTGTCACTAGTGAATTGGTGGTGAAATTATTCAAGTATAAAGAAAGACCATAGTGATGCATCATTTCTTATCGATTGATAGGCTTATTATCATCGTTAACTAGGGAGGAATGTTTATAGCGACGGTTGATTATGAGTTAATGGTATCGTTATATCTTACGGTGCCTTGACAACTATTGACCTTGTGAGTACACCGGTATATCTAAAGATTGTGATGATGGCGGTATAATGAACTAATTTGGGAGCTTTATTCATACAAGCCTTAGGAACTTCAAGAAGAGAATGACATGGTTAAGATGGAACTCGTAAATAAGTTGTGATTCCGTCACTTGAAAAGATATAAGGAAAGGGAATTGACATTGAAAGATGTTGGGCCTTTGAGATATTAGAAAAGTGGGAAAAAATGGTATATGGCGGGGCATTGTTATTGTCACTAAAAGACATTCATAGAGTTTTCAAGCATCAATGTTGAGGAAGTATATACCAGACCCTTCATATGTATTAGAGGTTGAACTTGTAAAATTTTAACTTGAGTTAATGTACGAGGTATCATTGATGTAAATCTTGAATTGTAAGGAACAAGCTACGAACAAAGATCATACTGATAATAAGGATCTTATGCAAGTCATATGATAGAAGAGACAACATGGAAAGGGAGGATGAAATGGGATTAGTATTTTCACTATTTGATAATCGAGGTAAGGAATTCGGGTCGAATTCTCTTAAGGGGAGAGGGTGTAATAACTGAGCACATCATTAGCATGTTAATCGTATTATTATATGCATGTGTTGTTAATTTGATTATCGTGGTTCATGGTGTTGATTTGATGAGTCGTAAACTCATGATTTCATATTTCGATATTATCGTCTTGTATTGTTTCGTAGCCTAAACTGAACCAAAACTGAAGAGATGAACCATGATACTTTATACCTAGATATACATGTTGTTATAGAGGTCTCGTGTTGTTAAATCGGACTTTGAAAAAGTTGTATACGTTGTTTTAACTTGAAGTTACAAAACGAAAAGTTGTTGAAATTGTGTACGGTTTCGTGAACTTTCTTATGACTTTAAATCGATCCAAGATTGATACCGAACCCTTGGGGACATTCTTTGATGTGTTATAAGTGTTGTACAATCATACCGGGGGGTGTACGAGTGATCGAATCGAGAAAACGGAGCAAAACGGAAAAACTGCGCATGCTGAGTGAACAGTGCGCGCCAAGGCGCGCCAGCCTGCGCCCCAGCGCGCAAATGCTGCCAGCTGGTTTTTGACTTGTTTCTTGGCTGCTACCTCCTCCTTTGCCATCCTAATCTGGCCTAGCTCGTGGGAGAAACATAGAAGAACAACTTCAGACTTCTAAACACTCAAAAACACACAAATTCCTCACCTAAATCCTTCCAAAATTCAGCTTAATAACCTAGGGTTTCTAGGGTTTTATTTCAAGTGTTTTGTTCTTCCAACCAAGGCAGCAACAAGGGGATGATTAGGGGACTTCAAGACTGATTTCCAGCACTAAAATACAGGGTTTAAGCTAGGGTTTACTCTTTGATTTGGTAAGGGACCATGAACTTATCCATGTTTGATGTTTATTTGATGAATCTTGACTATAATCAATGTAGAAGTGTTATCATGCTAAAAAATTGAGATTTCAGCCATGAGAATTGCTTTAAAATGTGTATTTGACCATGGGTATGTGTTCATAAGATGTTTTAATTGATATATGAGCTTTGGAATGATTGAAATTTGATCACATCTTCGAATTGACCTAAACCGACAAGAA
>CM028363.1:14716373-14776156 GCA_016624345.1 Platycodon grandiflorus
CCCTTGTTTGGATTTTGAGTTGGTTTTATAAGGTGGTATTTCAAAGTTGATCGTGATAAAGAATAATGAAATGTCCCTATATTTAAGTAGTTGATGCTTAGTTGATTAATGAGGTTTTAGATCATTGATTACTAGTTAATCGAAACGATTAAGGTTAAGTGGAATTATGATGGTATTCCTTGTGAAATTGTTTTGAGTAATGATGCACTTGATATATGTTGATTTGATTTCGAGAATAACTAGGGAAATGAAAAATCGGGATTAACTTGTATGATTGTCGTGAATGACAACCTGGTGTACTACGCAAGGAGTATATATATTAAGAGGGGACATATTTTTCAAATTTTATGAATGATTTCATGATTTTTCTCCCTATCTACTATTTCTTTGTTCCATAAATCATACTCCTCATTGCAACTTGGCTGGAATTTGTTTCTTGAATTGTTAAATAGACCGACTCCGTCGATTAATGTGATTTGGTTATAGATTGATTGGTAGAGGATTCGGGGCTATATAGTGACATTTTGTATTGGCTATTAGGGGAGACTATGCGATCGATTCCGTGTCATTTTGATCCCGTGTTCGTTTTAAAATATTCTTTATCTTGAAATATGATTTATTGCTATCGTTCCATCTTGTTTATCAAATGGATTTTGAAATAATTCGTTTATATTGATTTACCGTAATTTATCGTGATTTGGTTAAAAGCATGATTATGTGGAATAGTTTAGTGATACTAGTCGGTGTGTCGGTCCCAGTGAGCCCGTTATTGTTATTGTTTATGTTGGTGGGCTCAAATGATTGGGCGCAACGGTTGATTCGGTTATTATTTTGCCACCGATCCCGAACCCGATAGTATACTAGACGTGATATATGATTGAGCAAGATATTTTGATGCTTCGAGCATGTGTACCGTATTTTGTTCTTTGAACGTTAATTTGCCAAGAGCACGATTTTGTTGATCCAGGGGTTAACGTCCATAGCTTCATTTCATGAGTAAGGTTAATTGAATCGTTTATTCATCCTACTCTATGGTATTGTGTATTTTGCCTTGATGAACTTACAATTTCACCCTCACTAGTTATTGGAATTTTCTGTATGGGAATGGAGAGTAAATTGTGAATTGGATTCTTAGAAATTTGTGTAAGGTGGCTTGTATCTAATTGTTCTATCGAATTTGATTAGGTACAGAAATTGGTGGTTTCGAAAAATATTTCGTCGGCTTAAATGTGCGATATTTGATTTTGATTGAGTTATACCAATATCAATTATATACGGGGGAATTGACATCTTTATAAGAGATAGACGTTTGAAAAACTTGAAGATTTATTTTTTTTCCGCTGCTATTAAGATGTTGATTTGATTATGTTAGGAAATGGATATTGAGTTCGGGCCATCACAATTGTTAGTAAGAGTAAATTTGGTCGTATGAGGAACAGGTGATGACTTGAGGTTGTCACTAGTGAATTGGTGGTGAAATTATTCGAAGTATAAAGAAAGACCATAGTGATGCATCATTTCTTATCGATTGATAGGCTTATTATCATCAGTTAACTAGGGAGGAATGTTTATAGCGACGGTTGATTATGAGTTAATGGTATCGTTATATCTTACGATGCCTTGACAACTATTGACCTTGTGAGTACAGGTATATCTAAAGATTGTGATGATGGGGCGGTATAATGAACTAATTTGGGAGCTTTATTCATACAAGCCTTAGGAACTTCAAGAAGAGAATGACATGGTTAAGATGGAACTCGTAAATAAGTTGTGATTCCGTCACTTGAAAAGATATAAGGAAAGGGAATTGACATTGAAAGATGTTGGGCCTTTGAGATATTAGAAAAGTGGGAAAAAAATGGTATATGGCGGGGGCATTGTTATTGTCACTAAAAGACATTCATAGAGTTTTCAAGCATCAATGTTGAGGAAGTATATACCAGACCCTTCATATGTATTAGAGGTTGAACTTGTAAAATTTTAACTTGAGTTAATGTACGAGGTATCATTGATGTAAATCTTGAATTGTAAGGAACAAGCGTTACGAACAAAGATCATACTGATAATAAGGATCTTATGCAAGTCATATGATAGAAGAGACAACATGGAAAGGGAGGATGAAATGGGATTAGTATTTTCACTATTTGATAACTGAGGTAAGGAATTCGGGGTCGAATTCTCTTAAGGGGGAGAGGGTGTAATAACTGAGCACATCATTAGCATGTTAATCGTATTATTATATGCATGTGTTGTTAATTTGATTATCGTGGTTCATGGTGTTGATTTGATGAGTCGTAAACTCATGATTTCATATTTCGGTATGTTACTGTCTTGTATTGTTTCGTAGCCTAAACTGAACCAAAACTGAAGAGATGAACCATGATACTTTATACCTAGATATACATGTTGTTATAGAGGTCTCGTGTTGTTAAATCGGACTTTGAAAAAGTTGTATACGTTGTTTTAACTTGAAGTTACAAAACGAAAAAGTTGTTGAAATTGTGTACGGTTTCGTGAACTTTCTTATGACTTTAAATCGATCCAAGATTGATACCGAACCCTTGGGGACATTCTTTGATGTGTTATAAGTGTTGTACAATCATACCGGGGTGTCGAGCGATCGAATCGAGAAAACGGAGCAAAACGGAAAAGCTGCGCATGCTGAGTGAAACGCGGCCGGCTGCGCGCCGCGCAAATGCTGCCAGCTGGTTTTGACTTGTTTCTTGGCTGCTACCTCCTCCTTTTCCATCCTAATCTGGCCTAGCTCGTGGGAGAAACATAGAAGAACAACTTCAGACTTCTAAACACTCAAAAACACACAAATTCCTCACCTAAATCCTTCCAAAATTTAGCTTAATAACCTAGGGTTTCTAGGGTTTTATTTCAAGTGTTTTGTTCTTCCAACCAAGGCAGCAACAAGGGGATGATTAGGGGACTTCAAGACTGATTTCCAGCACTAAAATACAGGGTTTAAGCTAGGGTTTACTCTTTGATTTGGTAAGGGACCATGAACTTATCCATGTTTGATGTTTATTTGATGAATCTTGACTATAATCAATGTAGAAGTGTTATCATGCTAAAAAATTGAGATTTCAGCCATGAGAATTGCTTTAAAATGTGTATTTGACCATGGGTATGTGTTCATAAGATGTTTTAATTGATATATGAGCTTTGGAATGATTGAAATTTGATCACATCTTCGAATGACGAAACCGACAAGAATTGACTTGAACAAAGTATCGACATGGCTAAGATTTAGGGTTTGTGACTTGTTATTGTGTGATTTGAGATAGTTAAAGTGTTCAATATGTTTATTTGTGAATTTAGAACTCGAATTGATCCTTGGAGGATAACCGAAATGTCGAATTTGTAACCGAATATGGAATAAAGTGTGAATGTGAACTTGACTAACCGGATGTGCACATTTGAATACTAACTTTCAGGGGGTTTTGGTTGACTACCGATTGTCACGGGGCGGAGTGCAGTGATAGTCGGGTTGTGACGACCTTAATCCGGCCTTCTCCCTATTTTTGGCCAAAGTAGGGTACACCACATAGATGTTGGACACGAGTGGTGTTGTCACATGGATGCCAAGGGGCATGTTGACTTGTTCTATCCGCGGAATATTTGATATGAATAACATTGGTACCATGATTTGATATGAACTTTAAAGTGAATGGTGTATAAGGGGAACCGGTGAGTCGGAGGTGTACCTCGACTCTTATATCTGTTACGTGATCTTTACTAGTTTAATATGAGATATGAGTTAGCTCATTACTTTGTAGGTTGGTCATTATTTTCAGGTATGGGGCGGTTGGCGGTTGTGATCCTTCTTACGTGGTAATGGGACTTCATTGGTTATTCAATTTCTTGATGACATGTGACTTATCTAGTTAAGTAATTATGCGATAACATGCTACTTGTGTTGGCATCCTATTCTTGTTGCATACATGCATAGCATGTCTAAGTTTAGCGAAATCTTCTTGAGTCATAGGTGACTCACCCTTTTCAAAAGTTTTTCCTTAGATTGAAGCGAAGTGAAAAGGAGTTCCACCATGAGGTTGTGCAATTGGGGTTCGATATGAGATAGTTGACTTTATCTTGAACTAGTTTGATTTGTATATATGAGAGGATAATGATTTTATTGTTACGTTTTTGTACCATTGACATTGTATATCAAGGCCGGAGGCCTTTAAATTTGGGATTGTATGTAAGTTTAAGAAGTTTGGTAAGTACGGTTGTATCCTCTCTAGTTATGAAATTGAATGGCATGTTGCCATTTCTCGCGTTAATTATGAGGGTGTGTTAAACGGTGATTATTATGGTTGTGTATTATGGATTCATGCTCGGATTTAGGCTTTGCTTTAAATGCTTGAATTGGGGTGTGACAAAGCCCTTGATAATGCCTTTTATGGATTGTCACCGATCACAAATTGGGAAGCCCATCTTCATAAGGCAATCCCGCCTTTTCTCGATCTTTGGGTGGATACTTGCCTTTCCTTATCAAATTCTAAATATCTAGGTACCAAGGCCAATCGGCTCTTTCTTGGTCCTTTTCAATGGCAAAATTAAATCTTTGGTGTATGTTTCGTCCCAATGACGAAGGGTTGGACATTGAACTCGGCGGGGATCTTAACTAGCGTTGCCAAAGTTGCCGGGCGTCCGCGAAGCAATTTCTATCTCGGGAGATAGTGAAATGATATGAACTTAAATTTCTCGCCAATCTTTTGCGAGCATGATACAACCTGCGTATAGCATCTTGCGTCTTCCATCTTTTTCAACTTGATTTATGATCAAAGTGAATCACCGTATACTTCAATTCTTCGGCGCCCATTTTCAAGGCTTCCTCCAAACCAGCTATACAAGCTTCATACTCGATGGTTTTGTTGGAACATTTAAATTCTAATCGTACAACCAAAAGCGTATGTGTATCCATGGATCGATCAACGGTATGCCTATACCGTAACCTCTCTTGTTGGCGGCCGTCAAAGAAGAGTTGCCATTTGCACGTGTTGTCATTAATCTCAAGAACCACTTCATCGGAAAATTTGGTTCTTCAAACTCCTCGATTGACTTTCCCCTTACATAGGTTATATTGAACTCATTCGAAGAAAGACCATC
Source organism: Platycodon grandiflorus (assembly GCA_016624345.1). Taxonomy (NCBI): domain Eukaryota; kingdom Viridiplantae; phylum Streptophyta; class Magnoliopsida; order Asterales; family Campanulaceae; genus Platycodon; species Platycodon grandiflorus. The sequence continues at coordinate 14,721,495 of CM028363.1, forward strand.
GGCGAGCCTACTCGAAAGTAATGGCTTTTCGAGTATGTATTTGATCGGGTCCATCTTGGAAATTACCGTTACAGGAAATGTTTGCAAATAAATCTTGAGTCTCGTCGCCTATACCAGACCTATGCAACTTTTCTCAAGTGCGGAGTAGTTCAATTCGCTGCCCGCAACTTTCTACGACAAAGTAGATGTTGTTCTCGGCGTGAGTCTTCCTTTTCTTATGCCAACATGGCTCCAACCGCGGTGTCTCTAGCGTTAGGTATAACAACATTCCTTGACCTTTTCAAATGCTTACCGGCACTTATCGTCCCATTCTCTATCCGTATCCTTCTTAAGAAGCTTGAACAAGGGTTCACACATGGATGTCAACTCTGAATAAAACGATCGATGTATTGTAATCGGCCCAAAAGCCTTTGACTTCACTCGGAGTTATCGGTGCGGCATATCTCTAATGGCTTTGACCATTGCGGGATCCACCTTGATTCCATTGTCAATTACTATGAATCCCAAGACTTTTCCTCGGGTAACCCCAAATGTACACTTGGTGGGGTTGAGTTTCATTCGGTACTACGTAATCTCTCAAAGAACTTGCGAAGATCTCTCAAATGGGCACCGTCAGTGTCTAATGAATGAATAATCATATCATCCACGCACACCTCTACTTCTTTGTGAATCATGTCATGAAAGAGCGTGGTAGCAGCTCTTTGGTATGTAGCCTGGCCCGACCCGGATCTCTATATGAAATCCCAAGGTGGTCACCAACGCAACAACACGACACAACCAAATAAGAAAAGCACGTGGCGTAACCTCCCGTACTTACGACAAAACACAATTGATAACCTGATTAACACAAGTATGAACAATCTTTGGCAATAACGTAGCCGGAAAGCAACTAACAACAACCACGAGTTTACAACTTGGGGAAGGAAACTACTACAATAACATCGGCCACAACATGCCGGAACAAAACGTAACCACGAGCTACAATATGCTCGGGAGAGAACTGTTTTTAACAACGCTGTACAAGAGCACAACATACATATGTCGGCTACAAAAGAATATACAAACAACACCAAAGTATTACCCTTAGTAAATTTTACATAACTTCACCACCATTCGTCCTTACCAAAAGAAAACAACTATCTAGGATTGAGATCTTCGAACTCCCAAACGTGGACTACTCGCAAGCTAACGTGAACTCCCGGGCTGGCTTGAATCTAAGGAAAACAAATAAACACATAACGGGGTGAGTCATAATGACACAGTAAGTTACTAATGCAACTACGTGGCATGGCATGATGCTCAAGCAATAACATAACATGGCATTAACATTTTTTATACCACATCTAAACATATATCATCATTCTTGATATACCAAACATTCAACTCACATAGCACTTTGGTTAACACATAAGTGCTTGTAAATAAACCACGTTAGAGAAGGATATCATATCTCTTTCTTCAACCTTGTGTAGCTCCTGAAATACACAAACAACCAATAGTGCCTCGATACTCGTGTGCGTAGTATCGACGTCCCCAACACAATCCTGTCGAGTTCAACCTAGTAAGCCAAAGTCATGCGTATTACTATAACAGTGGGGCTACTTCTCAACTGTGGCCAACAGAAGAGGGGTGTGTGCACTCCGGTACAGCGACTTATAGCGATCACGAATCCCATTCATAAAGACTATAGGTCGTCCCACCATGACATTAACAACAACACCAGCTGGACTTACACAACACAACTTTAGAGCTATTTTACAAGTCTCTAACATACCAGTATCAATTACTCGGAGGACCATATTCCATACCAAATGAACCCTAATTCTCGTAGTAATTTAACTAGTGATTTGGAGAATTATAATCTTTCCAAAAATCCACTTTTGGTGTCAATTCATTAAGTTCATAAAATTTGGGTATAATTGCTATATGCAATTTTCACCATTTAAAGGTCTCTAACATGTTCTTTAGTACAATCCCAAAGTTGAGCTCTTAAAACTAACATGCAACATCATCCAACTCCACAACTTAACACATAGACATGTTATATATCTCAACATATCATTTAAACATGAAAATACCATGTATTCAAGTCATGCATGTAAGATTAAGAACAAGTATGCAATAGTTTCTAAGCATACAAAGGGGGGTTAGTAACTTACTTGTAAGATGGAAATCAAACCAAGGAAATGCAAATTCAAGTCTCCTAAGTTGGTCTCCAAGTCAGCCTCTACACTTTGATGGTCTTTGATCACAATTTGGATGGTTAGATAGGGAGATATAAAGTACACACACCAAATACACCTTTGTCTCCCACACTATCCCTCTAAGCTTCCATGGAAGATGTTTGTGAGAAATGAGTGTTCCTTTGTCTCTCTCAAGGGTGGAGAGTATATATACTAGTCAACAAGTCAAAGCCAGGTTTAAATCTCAGCCATAGGATCAACATTGGAGGGTCAAACCTTTTAAAAATCAGTCAACAAGGTATGGCAGAATCCGTCGCTATGCGGCCGCACCATGCGGTCGCCTAGCGTGGCCGCTTACAATCCAGAGAGTTTATGCGTGGAGAAGGCTCAGCATCATGCGGGCGCATAGGGTGTCATGCGGGCGCCTTATGCGGCCGCTTAGGTAGCTAGGCGGGCGCTTCATGCGACCGCATGGAATCCAGAATGTCTATGTTTTGGGCAAGCTCGCATCATGCGGCTGCATAGGGTCTGGTTCAAGTCAAAATGACTTCTAAACACATCAAAGTGATCCTACAATGTACCCAAGTCACCCTAAGGTGATGTCAACTTCAAATCAAGTTTGAAATACACCCAAAACTCATTCTAAACATGTAGCAATGCCAACAACAATCACCTCAAACTTAAGAGTAATCACAAGGGCTTATACTAAGCTAATGCATTAACATGTATACCATCCTAGCATCATTAAATGTATGTGAATTAAGGCAAAACCATATTGAACATGTTTATACAAGCAATCAAACACACATGTTGAGCATAGTAACACAAACAATGTAAGCATCTAAAGCATAATAAGTTCAGGTTATTACAGTGACATTTTCAAGCCGAAAGGCGGGTGTATAACGGGTTTCCCAAGGGTGATAAAGGAAGTCTTCTCTGGTCTTCTTCCGCCATCTTGATCTGATTATGGCTGAGCATTCCATCCACGAATGACCGTATCTTATATGAAGCTCTGCATCTACCAAAATGTCAATGTTAGGTAGGGAAAGTCATCTTTGGAGATGCTTTGTTGAGATCTCGAAAATCCACAGTCTGAACCTTGCCGTTCGGCCGGCCTTGTCATAATGTTGGACAACCATATCAGGTATTCCACTACTTTGATGAACTTGACTTTCAACTTCTTGATGATTTCCTCCTTGACTTGCAGGGACCATTCAGGCTTGATTCTACGGAGCTTACGCTCAACCGGCAGCGTCGAGTACAGTGAATCCAATGTTCAACAATCGGGATCCAACCAGGCATATCTTCGTAAGACCAGGCAAAAACATCCTAAAATTACGTTAACAGGCGATCAATGCTGCTCTTTCTTCATCTTGCATGTAGCTTCCAATCTTGACCTTTCGACTTCATCATTTAGCCCAGTTGATGATGGCCAAGTCTTTTGCAAAGCTTCCAATCGTGCTCCCCTCATTGTTTAATCATCTTAGTCAATTCAATTAAAAAGTCTTTATCTTTTGGATCCCCATTATTAATCGATTCATTATTAACGGGATAATTTATCATGTTTTCATTAATTCATCTTTTAACACATTGGCAACCAAGGAGTACGAAACACTTGCATTATCATTAATGAAAGGAAGGGTTACAAGGTCAACCACCTCATCGAGGTCCTCACAAGTGATATCCTCAATTTTGGCGTCATGAATAGAACCGATTGATGACCGTTCTTAACAAAAGGGAAGAAGGGGGTAAGGTGTATTCGAAGAGTTCCACCGGTCCTCGGTCTTTAGCAATGGTCCTATAGTAGTGTACAGTTTTGAAGCGGATTGTATGCCTTGTCTCAATGCGCTACTAAGTCCTCTCGTGTTATCTGGCGCTTCATCGATCAGTCCTAGAGAACTGTCTCCCAAGAAGTCTTCTCCGAATAGGGCCGGGCGAGAATCTTCACGATCAATAGTCCATGTGTTCTCGACCATCACAACCTTGTAAGAGGTGTCAGGGCCGATAATCACTTTTTCCTTTTCTTCTACTATGAGGCGATGTCATTGAAAATTTCCCATCCGGGTGCATCTTTCTATTGGTATCTATCCATGGCTCAAGGAACATGAGGTAAGCCATGGTTTCTCCATGCTTGACAAAGTATTCATTCAAGGTCTTCCTGTAGGGGTTCATAGGAGGTGCTATGTACGGCTGGTTCCTCTGAACTGCTCTGTTTCTCTTGCGCTTCTCTTTCATTATTGTTGCAACTTCTGCAGGCGTTGGCTTGTATCCCAGCCCAAAAGGTGGTATGCATTTTTTGATGTCATCTTGTATCGAGTTGATTACGCCTTGCTAACTCTTACCCGGCCCAGTCTGGCATGTAGCCTATATTGCGGATCATGCAATAAGGGACTATCTCTCTAGGTTCCACAACTTGCTTTTCATTGATGTTGGTTTCTTACGTGCTGAATTACATTCACCTCGCCGAGGGATTACTTGAATCGCTCAAAAGATGCTAGTGTCGTCGTGCTCAATCTCGAGAATAGGAACATCACCTTTCTCTCTCAATTCCATGAGTTTGTATGCCAAAATAATGACTATGTGATCTTTGTGGATAAACTTCACACATTGATAGAGTGATAAAGCTACCCATTTCACACCATGAATCCACGGACGGCCTAACAGTAGACTGAAAGTAGAAGGAATATCTAATACTTGAAACTCGACGGGCATTTCCAACGGGCCAATGGTTAGCATAAGCGTTACCACCCCGAGCACACATTGACTGGTGTTACCATAGGCTCGTGCTGATTGCGATGATGGAGCTAGGTCTGAGATTGTTAGGTCTCAGGGTGCTCAATATAGGCTAGAAGGGGGGGTTGAATAGCCTATGTCCAATTTTTGAAATTGATTCAAAAACCTACTTCACTTAAGTTAGAAAATTTTGCAGCGGAATAATAGTGAAGTATAGGACAAGTTGAGGATGGCTGATCTTGACAGGACAAGATCAGCAGTTCTCAAAAGTATGGAATTCTGGAAATTAATCAACAATAGCAGTTCACAATCGCACAGAAATGGACAAGGAATTTAATATGGTTCACACTTATAAATAAGTGCTACGTCCACAACCAAAGTGGTCAACTTTGGATTTGAAAAATGTGTACTAAGTTTTCCACTAGAATCTTTACAAAATAAATCTCTAATGGATTGTGTACAAAAATTAGTTGACCAGTGTTTGTGGGAGAATTAATATCTATAAGATATAATTCTCGTGAGCTATGAATGCTAAGGGTTGCAATCAATGAATGGCTTATATAGACTGGTCATCTTAGTGTGGATCTCTTCAAGGAATGATTTACAGATAGGACGTTTAAGCTTTTAATGCACTTGAAGAAGATGAAGATTTCAGAGTTGTAGATTCTTGTAGTTGTTGAAGGTGTTAAATGCTCTAATGAAGTCTTCTTTTATATGCAGAGGAAGCCTTGGAGCCGTTGGAGATCTTCATCAGTTGCACAATTTGAATTTAAGAGCATTCAATGCTCTAATGTTGCTGTTGAGCTCTGATAGGTGATTACGAATCGGTCTTGTCACTTTGCCAAAAATAGGTAGATGCGTTTGCGGGAAGAATGTCCTTTCGAAACGAATGCCGAAAATGGAAAGCATCATTGAATGCGTTTTACAGGTTAACGTTGTATCGTAGTTAATGAAAGACTTTGCTGATGTCTCAAGACATGTCTTCGGCAGTTCTATATCGGACGTTCTTGGAGTCTTCAACTTAGTTGATGAAGCTTGGCTGAAACGAACTTGTCCGATAACTTGAGGGACTCTGCTGATGCACACTTCGGCTGATGACTAGAAGACGGCTGATATACTACAGCCTATCTTCTTCAAGGCTAATTACAGAAAGCAACCCTAGGCTTATTCAAGCTATGTCTAAGTACAAGTTGCCACTCTAACAGACACGCAGGCCCATTAGTCACCTTGACTTAGACTTAGGTTATGGATACAAGCAAATCTATATAAATTACAACAGAGATCTTCATTCCTAGCTTGGCTAAGGTTGTTGTTGTACAGACATTCAAAGATCAACCGTTGTCTTCCAGAACCTTCGGTACCCTCTTTTCTTAGACACCGACTGTAATATGCAATGCGTCAACATGGTCGACACCTCCTTTTAGTATATCGAGGTTAGTGAACATGAGAACGTTCCCAAAGTGGATGTTTCCAATTATTTGAGTCAACTCGTCGGGCGAGGTCCCGATTGGAATGATAGCTTGACTTAACGAATTGGCCAGGCTGTCACGGTGGGTCTTGAAGGAACATAGAAGACCCCAAATTGAAACATTAGCTTGGGTCTTCTTCATCTGAGTGAGGAGAGCGTCTTCAATGTCTTTAGCCCCAGTATCCTTGGTAATGGTATTAACTGCTTTATTTTTCCCTAACGGACCACCCATATCTTGAGCTGCTTGGTATGCTCTACCAGATCGAGTGAGATGAGAGACATCGCCTCCTATCCATGAGGCTTTTTCGATGTTGTTCACTTCTGCTTGGGAAGTATCCTGGGCACTGGACAAAATTTTGTTCCAAAAGAGCATGTTGCATTCGAAATTCTTCTCCTTTGAAGGCAAATGGATTAAGAGGTATGACAATGGAGCACTGCCGATTTTAAATCCGGTAGGGAGTTCACATCTTCTGTTTTAAACTGGATGGTATTGACATGATTAGCTGGTAGAGGATTGTTCACCACATTAGGCATGTGGTGTGGTTTCTCAATGATCTTGTCATCGATCAGATTTTGGATCGCTCGCTGGAGAACGAAGCATTTATCAGTGAGATGTCCGCTAGACTGATGGTATTCACAATATTTTGCATGGTCCCATGTGGCAGGCAATAGGTTGGGAGGTCTGTAACCCTCAATGGGTTTGAGGACTCCTTGTGCTTTCAGCCCCCGAAAAATCAATGACATAGGAGCGTGCAATTCATCAAACTATCTATCATTTATGCGAAAATTATTTCTTACACCTCTGTTGTTGTTATTTCCCAATGCATTTACAAACCCATCAGGTGAATAATTGAAAGTCATATTTCTATAATTCTGAGTAAATGGTACAACAGGCAAAGCCATAGTCGAAACATTCCCTAACATATTTACAACAGGCGTAGATGTTGTTGATGTCTTTCCTTTGGAATATCAAAAAGAGCTTAGAGGGGGATCAACCTTGATCTGTCCGATACGGATCTCCGTGTCGATGCGAAATCTGACATCTAAGATTGCAGAGAAATTAGCATAAGGAAGGTAATGCATACGATCCAGATAAATTGGCTAAAGGTTTCTCAAAAAGATTCTGACTTGTTCAGCTAGGTCAGGCCTGTCCAGGGTTTGAGAAATCTTCTTTCTCCACCTCTCGGCGTACTCTGAAAATGTCTCCTTCTCTCTCTGTTTGTACGAATCAAGATCTCTCCTGTGCTTTTCCTAGTTACCGTTATCTTTGTATCTCTTCGAAACTCATCTCGAGTTTATCCTGGTAGCAACCACATCTGCCTACGAAATCAACCATTGCTTAGCATCCCCAATTAAAGTTAAGTGAAAATTAGAGGCCATTGCTTTGAAACTTGCCCCTCTTTCTTTGCATAGCATGGGCGTAAGACCTAAGATGGGCAATAGGGCATCTGTCCGTCAAACTTCTCGATATCGGCATCTTGAACTTTGGTGGGAAAATGGCAGCAGGCTAGAGCGTTATTGCTCGGGCTGTAAATTCACCTTTGTTTAAGACTTTCAGAACTATGTCTTTCAACTCTCTGATTTCTCCTTTATTTGCAAGTTTAGCATCATTGGTGTCAACCATAGCTGTCCCGGGAACTGTCCTACTGGAGAAACTGGATAAGGTGGTATGTAGCTGGCAAATGGATATATTGGTTTGGCTGAAGGCTGAGGGTTGTAACTGTTTGGGTTTAGATATGAACTATCCTGGGTCGGATTGGTCATGTAAAATGAGAATGCATTTGGATTAGGGAAAAAGAATGCTGGTAGATGGAGATGTGATGCGGGTTGTAGGAGGTGTAGTAGTGTTTGGGATTGGGATTGTGGTAGTCTTAGACTGGTGATGAATGTTTGGATTGACATTTGGCTGATGTGAAAATGCATTAGGGTAGGATGGGTAAGTACTCGGATATGGGAGATATGAATATGGAGAATAGGTATGCGGGTATGTGGGATAGGTATTTGGATTGGGCAGACTCGCATTCACGCTTGAGGGTGATGGGTCAACAGTTCCTGTAGAAATGGACAAAGTCTTGTTATCAGCCCCTTGACCTTGGATAAGGGCTGAAAACCTATTGATCATGGCTTCCATGTTCTGGTCCATCTATTGTTGCATTGCTGGGGTTGGAGTGTATCCTGGAGCCCCTGTGTCATGTCCTGCAGAAGTGTTATCTTCTTGATCGGCCATCTGATTCCAATGCAGGCTTTCTGTACTTGATTCCAAATCTTGGCTTGAAACTCTTGTCAACCTCCCAGTGCTAGTCCTCCTCCAATTCAAGGCCAAGTTTCTGAAAGGTTGGGATATGGGTAGGAGTTAGGTTCTGGAAGTGTTTCTGGGTATAGCACAATTTATTGTTCTTCTTTTCCTTTTTGACACGACTCACCCTATGAAGGTTGGACAAGCGACAATGCTTTGTTTTGACTTATGAACCATTCCTGGAACAGTGGATTCTCTCACCAAAATATAGGACCTTCGTATTCCACCTGTATTTTGACTTCCTAAGATTGGACAGATCTCAAGCGAAGGGCCTATATCTTCTTCAGGATCCACCATTTGAATTGTCTAGGTAAATGTCATTGAATTCTTTGTTAATCCTGTGCATGAGGACTTTGCTTGTCGACCTTTTTGATCCTTTTGATTTCTCTTTGGAAGAGTAGGACTCTTTTTTTATTTTCGGTGTTTATTTCTTAACATCTCTTTTTTTTCTATACTGTGATCAAACAAACTCTTTTGTCGGTCGACGACTCTTTTGATTTGATTTCTTTTGTCTTTTATGCACAGGAATGACAAAGGATGTTTGTGACAACAAGAACCAACCGGTCTTTTTGAAGTTTCCTAGGAATCCATATGACTTACGCGTGGCTATGCAGGGTTAGGATGGCTTACTTCCCGGGGGACGATTAGTAATCGCACGGAAAGGGATAGTGTCGGCTGAAGGAATGCTGGGCGCATGACTTACCCAGTTTCACTTCAACGTGGCTATACCAGGGTTTGAGGCTTGGTAACAGTTCGGAATAAATGAGTGCACGTGTGTGCGCAATATCTAAGATACTCTTTTTTACAATTATATGTAAATAAAAGGTGAGACAGATATGCACAGAACAAGAAGGAGATATGTCTATTTTTTTTTATTCATGTGATGTGGGTTGTGTTTTGTTAGCAGTTTGAAAACAACAGGAAAGGGAAACACATCCACAGGTCGAGGGTTTAAAGCCCTGAGGAAAGAGCAGGAAAAGAAATTAAAAAGTGGGAAATCTATTCTATTCCTATTAATACATTTGTGTCCTATTTTCCAAAATAAAAAGAACATAAACAAATGTACAATCGAATAATGGGCGTTGATGCCCAAATAAAATGTACAAAACAAATAAAGAATAAATGAATTTGTACCTGCAGGGGTGAGTATGAACAGAGTAGTATGTACTACACAAATAACATTTTAGTCATGTTATATCAAACAAATTTGCGATAATTAAATATGTGAGTATGCAATTGTGTATAAAAAATGAGTCTGACACTTTTTTTTTATTTATTTAAAAATAAATTTCCCCAGCAGAGTCGCCACTGTGAGCGCCCCGACCCGCTGGATCGTTCCTCTGGGGGGCCTTTTTCGCTCTTGTCTTGTGCTTTCCCTCTATTTGATTTTATAATTTGATAAACATGAGAAAACATGTTTATCTTGAAAAACAGAGTCGTCACTCACGTTTATAAGTAAATGGGAGAAAAACTTTAGATTATGGGTTCGGGGGCCAAGTTACGATTTGGAAAGGTTTTACGCACTCAATTCGCCCTTTCGGTGTCTACACATTTGTATGCTCGTATTTAATTATTGTAAGTTTGTTTATTTACAGAATATATATATATATATATATATTGCATGTATTTACAATGTATTTGAAATAATTACATACATTTATTACATTCATTTATATATCTAAACTAACGAACGGAAGGGGTTACCTTCTGTCGTTTTACAGAAATCGAGCCACGTTCTAGGCCGTTGTATTATACCGGATCAAGCTAGCTCGTAGCCTGACCGTTGTGCTCCCACTGCTACCAATCGAGGAAAGGAAGACTTACGTTTTGTGTGTATTGAGATAGAGTCAATACTCTTTTTTCTTTTCTTTCTCTCTTTTCTTCCTCACAAAGAGGCTTGATAGAGAGAGATTTTGTGTGTGTGTGTGTGTGTCTCTCAGGGAGAGAGTTGATGATGATTGTCGTTGTTGTGTTGAAGGAGAGAGCTGGTCATCTCTTGTTATAGGAGGCCTTGACTGAGATATTTTGATGAAAACTCTCGGGGCCAAGTTTGGAGGAAACTTCCTTCAGCAGCCTTCAGCAGCCAGCTGCTTTACTGTTAAGGAATGCTTGTTTGGTGCGCGGCGCATCTGGCATAGTGCCCGTGCACCAAACCCTCTTTGGGTGTATTGGCGCACCAGAAATGTCTTCAGCGCACCAAACCTTGTTTTTGGCTTTTCCAGGCTTTGTATTTTGTATTTTGGCCCTTCTAAGCTGTGTATCTTCAGTTTGGACCCTTGATATTGATCTAACAGAAGGTTTGTTCGTGTGTTGGATGTCGTTAGTCTGTTTTGTCTTCGAGTTTGACCCTTGATGTTGATGTAACCGAAGATTGTTGTATTTGTCGGACGTTGTTGGTCCGTTGTGTATGTTGTTTCCTGAAATAATCATAGAAACTTGTGTTAGTTCATTTTATAAATAAACAGTTATTTATAGAACAATTCGTATAATGTAGATGTACAAATTTTAGGTGTCTACAGACCCTTTCCAATCCTCCTTCGGTTGATCACTAATTGTTCCTACCACACACTAGCATATTCGGTGAACTCTAAAGAGGCAAGTTTGATCTTTTGGGCCTCCTTATAATTATTACACCAGAATAAAACCTCAACTTTTCTAACCCATTTCAAATATTCCTCCAGATCAGCTTTACCCTTAAAAGGAGGAACTTTCTTTTTTATGTTGGAAATTCCTCTCTCTTGACGTAGGCTATTCATCCTCTCTCCCCCCATCCGATCTTGTCGCCTTTCATCCTTATACTCTCTCTCTACCCACTCATCATCCTTGTCTACATACCTCCCCCTCCTTGGTTAGAATCGAGGTGGATTCCCTTGTGGTTGTGTGTCCCCTCTTTTTTCCAGTCTAGCCAACCCCTGAGTAATATCTTTCATCAATTGACGAGATTCCAATCGTTGAGATTCCATTAGCCGGACAATCCGTTTAATTGAGTATTCCTGGCCTTCCCTAGCTGCTTCATTATCTTCTTGAGACATGTTGGAGACAACACACAACTCACAATTCGATCGTGTATTAACTCTCTCTCACTCACAAACTCACAATTTCTTGAAGAGATTCTCTTACCTACGAAATTATCAATATGGAGTGCAAGTTTTGAAAACGTCACGAGTTGGAACTCAAACAATGCAATCTAGGGTTTAGATTTTTGTGGTAATATTTTCAAAGTGAGTTGCAATTTCACGATGAAAGCAGGAAAAGAATGAATTTTAATGGAGGTTGGAAAGATTTAATGATATTAACAATCTTTTAAGCAATTTTCCAAAACCCTAATTTCTTTGTGCACCAATTTCGGCTCCTTCAACTTTTTTCTTTTTTTTTTTTTGACTTTTTGCAACTTCTTGATCAAGCTTTTATTTTCTTGATTCAAGAGATTTTCGTTGGAGCAATATTAATCCTCTTTTTTTTTTTTTTTTTTGTAACTAGGGTTTGGAAAGAAATAATAAGAAATTAAGATTGCTAGAAATTTTGTTAGGAAAGAAGAAAACAAAAATTTATGAAGAACGCTAGAACGAAAACGTTGGTAACCTCTTTGTTGCTCTGATACCAATTGATGTGATCCAAGGATCGTGACAAAGCGGAACCAACCAAGAACGCAGATTGAAAACAGAAACAACGAATTGAAACGAAATGATAGGGAGCTTCCCTCAACCTTAGGATGAATTTAATCCCTAGAACCTTGGGGTGCAACCTTGACCCACTAATCGCAATTGATTGGAACCAAGACTATAGAACGCCATAAGCCTGCAGCTCAACAAACTTGACAAGTTCAAGGGTTTTAGAATTCTAGTCCAAAAAATCTCTCAAAAGCTCACAATATAGTGAAAACTCAATTCAATTTAATTAATATCAAAGTTAAAGTTTTACAATGAAAGAGAAGCCTTTATATAGGCCTAAACAAACCTACTAACCCTAGGAAACGTTTAATAGGAAACAAACATACCTAAAAATACTTAAGAATACCTTAAAATACCAAAAGTTCCTGTAAAATGGCGAGAATTCATCACACTGGTCACAGAGCGATCGCCCTAGGTCAATCTAAGGCGAACGCCTTGCTAACAGAATTTCAAGGCGACTTTCTGTCCATAGAGCGATCACCTTTAGTTGGTACAGGGCGATCGCTTAGCTCTCTGTCCACAGGGCGATCGCCTGTCGTTGGTTCAGGGCGATCGCTTTAAAAGTAGAATGCATTTTCTCCTTCTAGCATACAAATGATCCTCCCTTCATTGCCTTTAGCATCCTCGAGTGTCGTGTTGGCCTTGACTTCTTCCACGAGTGTCATGAGAGCTTCCCGAACCTTCTTAATTCGCGCTCTTATCATTGGGCCTTTGTTTATCACCATGGGATCTCTTGGAATGTTAGGACTTGGGCCTTGGTTCACATCAGCCAGGCTAGCCCAAAAGCCCCAGGTTTTTTTGACCCAAGCGCAATTGATTCGTCGAGCCTACTGGACCGGGCCAAAAAGACCCGCATTTTTTTAGGCCTCCAAAAAGTGAACCTCAGCCTATAAAAATATCGGGTTGATTGGGGTGACCCATTGGGCTGTACTGATTTTTTCGGCTCTATTCACAAGACAAAGTATACCATACATTCTGAAAGTACAAAAATGTACAGGGACTTGAAGAAATAGTTTTGGTAGAGTGGTATGAAATGGGAAATTGCGGAGTATGTTTTTAGATGTTTGACTTGTCAACAGGTGAAGGCCGTGCATCAGAGACCTGCAGGCTTGTTACAGCCACTAGAGATTTCAGAATGGAAGTAGGAACCCATTACGATGGACATTGTGACAGGATTTTCGCGTACACGTCAAGGTTTTGACACTGTTTGGGTTATTGTCGATAGGTTGACAAAATCAGCTCACTTTATTCCCATTGCGATGACATATTCCTTGAGTCAATTGGCGGCATTGTATATACAAGAGATAGTGAGACTACATGGAGTGCCGGTCAGTATTGTGTCAGATAGAGATCCGAGATTTACGTCGAGGTCTTGGCAGGCTTTACAGGATGCTATGGGAACCAAGTTGAGTTTTAGTACCACTTTTCATCCTCAATCAGATGGGCAGTCAGAGAGGTTGATATAGATTCTCATTGATATGTTACGAGCGTGCACGGTGGATTTCAAAAGGAGTTGGGATTCACATCTACCTTTAGCGGAGTTTGCTTACAATAATAATTTTCAAGCAAGCATTGAGATGGCTCCGTATGAAGCTTTGTATGGGCAAAAATGTCGATCAACGATTTATTGGGATGAAGTTGGTGATGCAAAACTTTAGGGTTCCGAAATGGTGTAACAGTCAGCCGAAAGTGTGAAGCTAATACAGGATAGACTACTTACTGCTCAGAGTCGACAGAAGAGCTATGCCGATAACCGAAGACGGGATATTGAATTTCAGGTAGGTGACTATGTATTTCTCAAGGTATTGCACGTAGAGGTATTAAGAGATTTGGCAAGAAAGGGAAGTTAACACCAAGGTATATTGGCCCATTTTGAGATCCTTGCAAGAAAGGGAAGTTTAGCCTATAGACTTGCCTTACCGCTTTTTTTGTCAGAGATTCATAATGTGTTTCATGTGTCGATGCTTCGAAAGTACATGAAAGATGACTTACATGTGTTGAAATATGAGAACATTACCTTTGAGCCCGATTTGTCATATGTGGAGCAACTGGTGAGAATTCTTGATACTAAGGAACAAGAGTTAAAAACCAAACAAATTCCTCTGGTCAAAGTGCTTTGGAGGAATCATGATATTATGGAAGCTACTTGGGAAACTAAAGTTAAGATGCGTGAGAAGTACCCTCATTTATTTGATGAAATTGGTAAGGAATTTAGGGACTATATTCTTTTAAGGGGGAGAGAATGTAACACCCTAAGTTCTTTCTATGTTCAATGTGTTTACTTGGTTGCATTGTTGCCATATTAGACTTATATGTGTTATATTCATTTGATTAGCATGTTGAGTAGTTTACACTTGATTTCATGTGTTTAGTATGCTTGGTTTGTGATTTAATCATTCATACTTGCATTGCATAGCATTCTAGCCTTGTTATATGTGGATTTGGATGAGTTTTGATGTGTTTTAAACATTGTTGGAAGTTAGGATCATGTTAAGATTGCTTAGGAACACTTTGGAAACATTTTTTGAACATGTTTGGAGTCCAGGCAGCGCGGCAGGCGCCCTAGGGCAAAGTAACCGAAGATTTCAGAAAAAGAAAAAAATGCTGGCCAGGCCGTGCCTTAGGGCGCACCCTGCGCGCCAGCTCCTTCAGTAATCGGGATTTTGGTCTTTTGTCGACTATTTGAACTCCAAAAGCTTTGACTTAACTTAAGAATGACCCAAGACCATTTGACCAACCTTGTTGACTCCTTTAAGACCCTAGAGAGACCCTCAAACACTCTCCATTCATTTCTCATCCACCATTAAAGCTTGAGAGAGTGTATGTGGAAAAAGGTGAGATTAGTGTGTGTATATCCATTCTCCATGATTCAACCACTTGATTTTCAATCCAAGACCACCATTGTATTGCTAAGGACTAGGAGACCATTATACAAGGCTCTGATTGTGGTTTTGTTGGTTTGATTGTCCATTCCAAGTAAGTTACTAAACCCCCTTTGTATGCGTAAGAATTGTTACATACTTGTCATCAATTGTACATACATAACTTGTATAGTTAGTAATTTCATGTCTAGATGCTATGTTGATATGAATAACATGTACTTGTGCTAAATTCTTGGATTGAATGATGTTGCATGTGTAGAGCTGGTATTATCAACCATAAAATTGAACTAAGAAGACAAGATGAAACTTACTTGGGAAATTTTGCATATAGCAATTATACCCACATTTTGGAAAGTGTAGTAGTGACTCTAAGAAGTTGATTTTAATTAAGAGTAATATTACCGAACAACATAATAAATTCCTACGAGAATTAATTAGAGTTCGTTTGGTAGAGATTTTTGTCCTCCGAGTATTTGGTATCGGTAAATTAGAGACTTATAATTTATCTCTAATGTGGTTGTTTAAAGTTCTTAAACAATATGTTTGATGATAATTCTTGGTAGAATAACATAATCTTCTTTACATTTATCAAATTCACTACTTTTGAACTTGGTGGTTTTTTGCATAAGATGAGTATTATACCAAACTTGTGCATTTCATTGAGTCCAGTTGGCTTTGTTGACTAATCAAGGTAGGACGACATATAGTCTTTACAAATCAATATTTGTGATCCCTATAAGTCACCGTACCGGAGTTCACACACCCTTTTCTGCTGGCCACAATTGAGAAGTAACCTCATTGTTGTAGCAATAAGCATGACTTTGGCTCACTAGGAAGTCCGACGGGTTGTGTCGGAGGCAGATTGATACATCTCACATGAGTATCGATACACATTTGTTTTCTCATGTATTGCAGAAGCAACACGAAGTTGGAAGAAAGAGAAATGATATCCTTTATTAAGTAGTTTATGTACAAGCACTTTTGTGAATATCAAGGTGCTATGTGACTTATGTGAATTGTATATCAATGATGATATTACATGTTCAGTTGTAGTATATATATGCTATTACCATGTTATGATTACAGCTTGAGCATTATGCCATGTCATGTAGTTGCATTTAGTAACTTATTGAGTTTCGACTCATCCCGTTTGTTGTTTATTTATTTTTTCTTAGATCCGAGCCAGTCTAGCGGTTCCCGGTGAGGTTGGTGAGATCACGCATAGATCGCAGGTGGTCTTTTGTTTTGGTAGTTCTTGAAGTTTGCACCTAGTTAGTGGTATTTTCTTTTGGTGAGGACGAATAGTTGTGTAAAGTTATGTAAACTTTACTTGGGTAGTATATTTCTGTGTTGTAAACTTTATTCTTTTGGTAGCCGACACATGTATGTCGTACTTATGTATTTAACTTTGTAATTAATTTAGTTTCTTTCCCGAGCATGTCGTGGCTCGTGGTTTATGTTGTTTCTCCGGTATGTTGTGGCCGTGGAGGTTGTTGTTGTTGGTTGTTTCCCAAGTCTTAGACTTGTGGTTTTTATTAGTTGGGCTCCGGCTGTAGTGTCGCCGAAGACTTGTTTATTATTAAATTAGGTTTTATCTATTGTGTTTTATAGCAAGTACGAGTGGTTACACCACATGTTTTTCTTGTTGGGTTGTGTTTGTTGTCCGTTGGTGCATCGACCTTGGGGTTTCGTGTTGGAATCTAGGTCGGGGCGTCACAATACCGCTGCTATCATCCCCCTACATAACGAATGTATGTCACAATGGATGTGGCATTTCATGAACATTTAATGTACTTCTCACCTGAGTCTGAAGTTCAGGGGGAGTATCATGCAAAAATATAGACTCTGGATTATGACTTTTCTAAGTCGAGTTCTAATGAGAATCAATTGGAGATAAGTGACATATACTTTGAACCAAGTGGTAATAATCACAAGTGGAACTTGAGAATGAAACAATGAGTGGCTTGGAAATAAATGGTATATCCTTAGAACAAGGTGGTCATAATCACCCAGAAACCACAGAAGAAGTCACTCCTACGCTTGATGTACCACACCAACCACCTGTTGAGAATGCCCTCGAACCAAGTCCAAAGATATTACCCCATCGTCACACCAGAGGTATTTCTAAACCCACCTATGAACCTGATTTGCTCACTAAAACTAGATATCCCATGAGTAATTATGTGTCTAGCCATCGTTTGTCTGAATCAAATAAAACACTGGTAAGTCAATTAACTATTGTATCTATTCCTAACAATGTGCAGGAGGCCTTAATCGATCATAGGTGGAAATCTGCTATGGATGAAGAAATGAAATCCTTACAAAAAAAATGAAACTTGGGAACTTGTGGATCGGCCCCCAGGAAAAAAACTGTCGAATACTACTAGATTTACACCGTGAAATATAAAGTTGATGGCACAATTGAACATTTTAAGGCAAGACTTATGGCTAAAGGGTACACTCAGACATATGGGGTTGATTACAATGAGACTTTTGCACCTGTAGCCAAAATAAGTCTTGTTGTCTCTAGCTACCAATTTGGATTGGCCTTTACAAAATTTGATGTGAAGAATGAATTTTTACATGGAGAATTGTCTAAAGAAGTCTACATGGAACCCCCACTAGGCTACAAGATAGAAGAGAAACAAGGGCAGAAGGTATGTAAGTTACGTAAATCACTGTATGGATTAAAGCAATCCCCAAGAGCATGGTTTGGAAGATTCACCAGTGCCATGAAAACAGTTGGTTATACACAGAGCAACTCCGATCATACTTTGTTCTTGAAGAAAAAACAAGGAAAGATTATTGCACACATTGTTTATGTAGATGACATGATTGTCACAGGAAATGATCCAGAAGAAAGAAATGCCCTACAAAAGTACTTGTCTAGAGAATTTGAAATGAAAGACTAGGCCCATTAAAACATTTTTTTGGGATAGAAGTGTCTCGGTCTGGTAAGGGAATTTTCTTATCACAGAGAAAATATGTCTTAGACTTGTTACAGGAAACTGGTATGTCAGCATGTCAACCGGTTGATACACCACTAGAAAAAGGCATAAAATTGGGTATGAAAGATGATCAAGTATCTGTTCATAAAAGGAGATATCAAAGACTTGTCAGAAGGTTGATGTACTTGGCTCATACGCGTCCTGATTTGGCTTATGCTCTAAGCGTTGTTAGACAATTTATGCATAACCCTGGAGAGCAACACATGAATGCCGTTATCCAAATCCTAAGGTACTTGAAGTCTGCTCTTAGAAAGGGAATTTTGTTCTCAAAAAACACAAAAAGTCAAAGCATAGAAGTAATACAGATGCTGATTGGGCAGGATCAACAGATGACTGGAAATCTACTTCAAGGTATTTTACCTTTGTAGGAGGTAATCTTGTTACATGGAGAAGTAAAAAACAAAATGTTGTTACATGCTTTAGTGCAGAAGCAGAATATAGAGGAATGGCATTAGCAGTTTGTGAAGCGTTATGGATAAGACTTCTTCTACAAGATCTTGACTATCCATGTATGCAACCTATACGATTGTATTGTGACAACAAAGCAGCAAGAGATATAGCTCACAATCCAGTTCAACATGATTGAACAAAACATGTTGAAATAGATAGATTCTTCATCAAAGAGAAACTGGACGAAAAGATTATGGAGTTGCTGAGCATTCGATCCGAAGATCAACTTATAGATATCCTCACGAAAGCAGTCTCAAGTCAAATATTCACAAAGTTCTTGGCTAAGTTGGGCATGAATGATATCTATGCACCAACTTGAGGGGGAGTGTTAAAGATTATGCCATAATTTTGGGATATGAAATGGTTGACCAAATCATCCAAAAATTAGACAACTTGCCAGTCCTTTAATCATGGCAAATTTGATTTGTTTCCTTTACCAAGTAGTATGTAAAAGCTATAAATACCCTCATGCAGTCAAAAGATGTATGAGAAAAGAAAAACAATTAGTCTCACATTTATAACAAATTGGTCCCTGTACTTTTGGCCTTTTACGGATTCATC
Organism: Platycodon grandiflorus; assembly: GCA_016624345.1. Lineage (NCBI taxonomy): Eukaryota > Viridiplantae > Streptophyta > Magnoliopsida > Asterales > Campanulaceae > Platycodon > Platycodon grandiflorus. The sequence goes on from CM028363.1 coordinate 14,740,747, forward strand.
CATATACAAAAATTTGTTTTCATTCGTCCTTGTACCACTAAATTAAACGCAATTGGTCCTTTTGTTTACTTTTGTCAAAATTTGATCGTTTGGTCCCCATATGTACCTCTCATGTGTGGGCAATATTGTCATTTCACCTAAAAAAATACAGGGACCAATCGTGAAATATTTATAGGTCTTCAGTTGACTTCCTTCCTTCTAAGTTCTAACACTTTCTCTCTATGTTGCTTTAGCCCCTCTCCAGCACTGCAACATCACCCATAAGGACCACCACCACCGACTTATGCTATAATTTTACCGTTTATATCGTCATTGCGAAGTGATTTATTCAGTAGCACTCAAGTTTGATGTTAGTTTCTCCCCCCTCCTTTCTAAAGTCAACTCCCCCTCTCTACTTTCTCTTTCCTCCCATAATCCCATTATACCTCTCTTCCACCCCTAATTTCTCTATCTACTTCTACCTCTCATCTCTATCTGTTCTCAAGTTTTTGCTCTACATGGGTAACTGTAACAAAATTACAGTTATGTTTTGCCGAAGACGCCGGAGAAATCTCCTATCGCCATGGAACTGACTACGAGAAAGTAAGAGCGTCGACACCGTCTTAAGAATGACCTGCTTAAAGTTGACTGGATGTCCTATGTACAAGGGTAAAAAGAAGAGAGGTCGTTTTGATTCTCTATTGATAAATTGAGAGGAAAAATCAATGTTTGGCAGAGTAAGAGATCCTTTTTGCAGGATGAAAATTGACTTTTCTAAAAAAAGTTTTCTTTATCCTCTTTTCTCTATAGCATCTCTTGAGCCTCTGTGTCAACTATCAGGGACATTAACATAATTTTTTCAAATTTCTTTTGGGCAGCTTGGAAGGAAAGCTTAAAGCTCAGTCGATATCATTGTTCTCTATTTGCTTCCTTGTCCCTGAGGGTGGTCTTAGCATTGGAAATATCAAGGATGTGGTTAAAGCTTACCCCTTGTTCTCAAAAAACACAAAAAGTCAAAGCATAGAAGTAATGAGATCTTGATTGGGCAGCATCAACAGATGACTGGAAATCTACTTCGAGGTATTTTACTTTTGTAAGAGGTAATCTTGTTACATGGAGAAGTAAAAAACAAAATGTTATTGCACGCTCTAGTGTAGAAGCAGAATATAGAGGAATGGCATTAGCAGTTTATGAAGCGTTATGGATAAGACTTCTTCTACAAGATCTTGACTATCCATGTATGCAACCTATATGATTGTATTGTGACAACAAAGCAGCAAGAGATATAGCTCACAATCCAGTTCAACCTGATTAAACAAAACATGTTGAAATAGATAGATTCTTCATCAAAGAGAAACTGGACGAAAAGATTATGGAGTTGCCGAGCATTCGATCCGAAGATCAACTTGCAGATATCCTTACGAATGCAATCTCAAGTCAAATATTCACAAAGTTCTTTGCTAAGTTGGGCATGAATGATATCTATGCACCAACTTAAGGGGGAGTGTTGAAGATTATGCCATAATTTCGGGATATGAAATGGTTGACCAAATCATCCAAAAATTAGGCCACTTGTCAGTCCTTTAATCATGGAAAATTTGATTTGTTTCCTTTACCTAGTATGTAAAAGCTATAAATACCCTCTGTACAGTCCAAAATATGTATGAAAAAAGAAAAAACAACTAGTCTCACATTTATAACAAATTGGTCCCTGTACTTTTGGCCTTTTTACGAATTCATCCCTATACAAAAATTTTGTTTTCATTCATCCTTGTACCACTAAATTAAACGCAATTGGTCCTTTTGTTTACTTTTGTCAAAATTTGATCGTTTGGTCCCCATATGTACCTCTCATGTGGGCAATATTGTCATTTCACCTAAAAAAATACAAGGGCCAATCATGAAATATTTATAGGTCTTCAGTTGACTTCCTTCCTTCTAAGTTCTAACACTTTTTCTCTATATTGCTTTAGCCCCTCTCCAGCACTACAACATCACCCATAAGGACCACCACCAACGTCTTATGCTATAATTTTACCGTTTATATCGTCATTGCAAAGTGATTTATTCAGTAGCATTCATGTTTGATGTTAGTTTCTCCCCCCTCCTTTCTAAAGTCAACTCCCCCTCTCTACTTTCTCTTTCCTCCCATAGTCCCATTATACCTCTCTTCCACCCCCAATTTCTCTATCTACTCCTACCTCCCATCTCTATCTGTTCTCAAGTTTTTGCTCTACATGGGTAACTGCAACAAAATTATAGCTATGTTTTGCCGAAGACGCCGGAGAAATCTTACATCGCCATGGAACTGACTACAAGAAAGTAAGAGCCTCGATACCGTCTTAAGAATGACATGCTTAAAGTTGACTGGATGTCCTATGTACAAGGGTATAAAGAAGAGAGGTCGTTTTGATTCTTTATTGTTAAAATTGAGAGGAAAAATCAATGTTTGGCAGAGTAAGAGATCCTTTTTGCAGGATGAAAATTGACTTTTCTAAAAAAAAAAATTCTTTATCCCTCTTTTCTCTATATCATCTCTTGAGCCTCTGTGTCTACTATCAGGGACATTAACATAATTTTTCAATTTCTTTTGGGCAGCTTGGAAGGAAAGCTTAAAGCTCAGTCGATATCATGGTTCTCTATTAGCTTCCTTGTCCCTGAGGGTGGTCTTAGCATTAGAAATATCAAGGATGTGGTTAAAGCTTACTCCTTGTTCTCAAAAAATACAAAAAGTCAAAGCATAGAAGTAATACGATCTTGATTGGGCAGGATCAACAGATGACCGGAAATATACTTTGGGGTATTTTACCTTTGTAGGAGGTAATCTTGTTACATGCAGAAGTAAAAAACAAAATGTTGTTGCACGCTCTAGTGCAGAAGCAAAATATAAAGGAATGGCATTAGCAGTATGTGAAGCGTTATGGATAAGACTTCTTCTACAAGATCTTGACTATCCATGTATGCAACCTATACGATTATATTGTGACAACAAAGCAGCAAGAGATATAGCTTACAATCCAGTTCAACATGATCGAACAAAACATGTTGAAATAGATAGATTCTTCATCAAAGAGAAACTGGACAAAAAGATTATGGAGTTGCCGAGCATTCGATCCGAAGATCAACTTACAGATATCCTCACGAAAGCAGTCTCAAGTCAAATATTCACAAAGTTCTTGGCTAAGTTGGGCATGAATGATATTTATGCACCAACTTGAGGGGGAGTGTTGAAAATTATGCCATAATTTCGGGATATGAAATGGTTGACCAAATCATCCAAAAATTAGGCAACTTGTCGGTCCTTTAATCATGGAAAATTTTCTTTGTTTCCTTTAGGGCATCTACAATGTGAGTTCTTAGCCCAATAAGAACTCATTGGGCCAGTTCTTAAACATTGGGGAAGTTCTTAATTGTGTTTTTAAAATTTTGGGTTCTTCTCGGTTCTAAAATAAGAACCCGTTCTTATTTTTTTTTTCGTTTTTCCTTGGCCATCGAAATGAAGAGAAAGTGTGATGCACCGCTGCTACCCAGCTAGCGCGTGCATCACAATTGCCAAATTGGAGCGTCCCTCCTACCTGCCCCACTTCCTTTTCCCTCCTCTTGGCCCACTTGTCCTTCCCCCAAAATTCCCACGCTCTCTCTCTCTCTCTCTCTCTCTCTCTCTCTCTCTCTCTCTCTCTCTCTTTTACTTTTTTGAGTATTTAATTTTTGGCTTTTATTGAAAAGGTTCTTTGTTTTTTATAATTTTGAAAAAGTATTTTATTTTTTTCTTTTTCTCAAAAAGTATTTTAATTTATTTATACGAAATAAAAAATATATTAATTAAAACTATAAAGAAATTAATTTGTATGAAAAGTATAAAAATAAATGAGTTTAGTGAGTGGAAATCCTAGGTGGCATTGTGGAGCCCACCTAAGAACTAAGTTGAAGAACCAAACATTAGGAAGATTAGTTCTTAAATAGAATAGTGAGTGGAAATCTTAGGTGGCAAGGTAAAGCCCACCTAAAAACTAAGAACTCCAACTCAACATTGGAGATGCTCTTACCAAGTAGTATGTAAAAGCTATAAATAACCTCTGTGCAATCCAAAAGATGTATGAATAGGATTTATTTAATTCAGGAATATGTTTGTTAAATAGGACTTTCCTATTAGGAATAGGATTTATTTAGATCTATTATAAATAGATGGGTTGTGAAGCCTTATTGTAAGAAGAAGATTAAAATATTGAAAGAGAGTTGGTCGGCCTTACAAGTGCTCTAAGGTGCCGTGAGCCTACATGGTGATTGTGTGAGTATATGAGTTTTTAATACATATTGATAGTTAAAGTATTATCCTCCTCTATTATTGGGTAATTGATTTGGTGTATTGGTTATTGTTATTCCACTACGTGATTATTGGGTGTTAGGAATTATCTATTCCTACACGTTGGTATTGGTATCAGAGTTAATAATTAATTAGGCAATTTCATATTGCTTACATTTGGTATCAGAGCTTTAGGCTCGATCCTAGTTGGTTGTGTTGAAAATATTGTTACTCAAGGTTGTGATTTTAAAGTATTTGGTGAAGACCCGTTGAACAAGGGGTCAACGGGGTGTTGGTGCAGATTTGTTTGATAAGATGTCATCGGAAAATTTGTCAAGGATAGTTAGAGCGTGATTTTTGCAAGGAGAAGAGGCTACAATCAAAGACGAGTTAATTAATTGTTTGTTTGATTAAAAGGATGTGTTTTCCTAAGTTAGTTATTTCTAATTATGATTCTTGGATCATTAATATTAGTAAATATCTTAAGAATTGCTACTTGTGGTATGATGTATTTGACCAATTTGATAATCTGGAGTCAAAGACACTTTCAATAGCAAAAGACCTTCGTATTTGGTGAATTTTACAAGATTCAATACATGAAGGAATTTGGGGGTTGTTGCGTTTAGGAACTGCAGAATCTCTAAAGGTGGTTTGGGAAAAACTTGAACATACTTTCAAAAATTATGAGGAGTGGAAAAAACTTGAACGTGATTTTAAATATCGTGGATATTCGGTTGTACCTATTGAATATTGGGCAACAAATTATTCTGAAGATAGATTTACGTTTGAGCAACAACGAGAACATATGAAGGAAATAAATAAAATGATAGAAATTTTGAGGAAGATGGATGAGGAAAAGCAAAGCAAAGAAAGAGAAAAAGATGTATTACATGAAAAAGAAAAGGAATTGGAAGAGAAAGAGGAAGAAAAAGAAAGTTTTGAATTTGGTGGTGATACAAAGGAGATAAAGTTGGTAATCAAAGATATATGTGGTGACACAAAGGAGGAAGAATCGAATGAAGATTCAGGTATGACTTCTAATTTAGTTGAAACTAATAATACATGTTTAGGAGAAGGATTTGAAAAAGAAAATAGTTGTGAAGAAGAAAAAGAAGTCAAGTTTGTTGCGACAGAAATTGGTGAAGAGAATTTTAATTTATTGGAAGTTGTATTTGGTGATATGAGTTGTTGAAGAATTATTTCCTCAAGTAAGTGGTGTTGAGAATTTGTTTGTTGAAGATGATAAATTAGGTGAGAAAATTTGCATGAATATGTTAGATGATAGTGTGAATGAGGAGAATATAAAATTTGAGAATGCGTTTGATGTTGCTCAAGATTTTGAGTTTGTTGATTTGAAGGTTGTCGATCAATACGTTGAGAAGGTTGAAAATTCTACTCTCATTGATTTTCTTGGTATTGAAAAATTTCTTACTCCTAATTCAAGTGCTACCAAAGTTGAGTTGTTGAAGTATTGTTTTGGTTCTTCAATTAATGAGTTTCAAGATTTGATTAGTACCGAAGATGTGTATTTTATTCAAGTGGATAGTGAAGATTATTTAAAGATTCATGAATTCTCAAGATCATGCAATAGTGGATATGTTGGATTGGACAGTTACTTTATGAACTTTGAAGATGAATGGGTCAACATGGAAGATTATTTTGATCGTGAAGAACAAGCCAAGAAGTTGTATGTCAAGTATAAAGTTCGTCCTCAATCGCGAGTGAAGATGAAGACCAAAGATCAAATACAAGTGTATGAGTTTTTAACAGCCGCAGAGATCGCGTTAAAGATTATTGCTCGAGATGACGATGAACCTAATACTTTTACGAGCTTGGTTTAAGGGAGGCAATGTTGGATATTAAACCAAGCCTAATCCAATTAGGATTGTTATTTATTAATTAGTTGTCAAGTTCTATTGTGTCTCCTAATTAATTCAGGAATATGTTTGTTAAATAGGACTTTCCTATTAGGAATAGGATTTATTTAGATCTATTATAAATAGATGGGTTGTGAAGCCTTATTGTAAGAAGAAGATTAAAATATTGAAAGAGAGTTGGTCGGCCTTACAAGTGCTCTAAGGTGCCGTGAGCCTACATGGTGATTGTGTGAGTATATGAGTTTTTAATACATATTGATAGTTAAAGTATTATCCTCCTCTATTATTGGGTAATTGATTTGGTGTATTGGTTATTGTTATTCCACTGCGTGATTATTAGGTGTTAGGAATTATCTATTCCTACACGTTGGTATTGGTATCGGAGTTAATAATTAATTAGGCAATTTCATATTGCTTACAATATTGATTTTGAAGTATCGTGTCAGACTTGTTTATATGTGGCAATTGCAGTCCACATATATTATTTGCTTAGACCAACCGCACATAAATGGGTATGAACATATATCTTTTTAGTAATAAGTTATAATGGTATACATCATTTTGACCTACTAATTTTCGTGAAAAAAAATAAACTTACGTAAGCACTCACTATATTAAATTATAACCAATTTTTGTGCATATTATAAAAAATTATATGCTCATTTCATTTTATGTTTAATGACTCAAATTGGAGTTTAATGTTTTCATTTACTGCCCATCCGCCGTTTGCCACCTCTCTGGCTCAATCACTATCTCACCAAAGAGGTAGTACTACTATTTTCTTGCCGATATATACTTATTGGGCAGCGCTATCAACACCCTCATTTACTCTTAATATACACATTATCTCAATACACTCCCTATACTAATTTCACACCAACATAATTACTCAATACACCACCCCTACATTTTCTATTTTATCCCTCTTAATTAAATCACCCTTTCTTTCTCAATACACCCACCCAATATCAAAACACCCACCCCCATTTGTAGATACACCAACCTAAAAAACCCACCCCATTTCACGGCAAGAAGAAACCCAGCAAAGCCGTATTCCCTCCCCCCATTTCAAACGCAACATTCTCCTTCCCTCCACTCATACCCACAATCCCTTGAAGAAAAAGGAAATTTTTTGAAGAAGAAATAACCCAGCAACAACTTCAAGTTTGGAGAAGGAAGAAGAAAAGGAAAAAGAAGAAGAAAAAGAGGAACTTTGATTTCACAATGAGGAAGACCCTATGTATGAAATTCCTTCCATTTTAAAGTTCAAATAGCATTTTCGTTTTAATTTTTGTGTTAAACGTCATTTTATTTGTAATGTATACGAGATTTGTTTGGTTTTTTAAAATTTTCGGTTTGGCACTGGTTGGAGGAACACCATAGTGGTGTTCGGCTAGAGCTAACCGAACATCACAGTGGTGTTCCTCTAGCCCTAGTCTAACACCATTGTGGTGTTCCTCCAGCCTTGACCGAACACCACTGTGGTGTTCCTCTAACCCTGGTGTTCCTCCAACCAGTGCGAACAGTGTTGTTGTGTTTCTACAACACTCTCTCTAGAGTCTCTCTCTAAAGTCTAGTTTTAGAACGTGAATGAGGGACAAATAAGGTTGGGTTATATTATTAATACCATGGGTAAGTGTTTGGTTCAATCCCGGACTTGTTTGGGCATTTAAAACCACTTAAAAACATGAAAAAACGAGAAAGAACGAAAACCGGATGAGCAGAGTATGGGGCAGGGCGATCGCTCTGTCCTAACCAAGGCGATCGCTTTGCCCTTTGGTTGCAGGGCGATTGCTTTGATCTCCCCAAAGCGATCGCTTTGTGTCCAGATTCTCCAAACTCTCCGAAAATGCTCCAAAACACTCCCGAAAATAATTCTAAATGATTCCAAAGTGATTCTAAATCTATGGGAAGGTCGAAACACTCGAGGAAGGTTCTCGAAAGTCCGAAAATAATGCTAGAAGTTCAACATAATGCTTACGCAATAAATCATGTAAAGATTTGAGTACAAATCGGGGTACACGAAACACTCGAAATGACTCGGCGTGCGGGATAATGACGAGATCAATATGATCATAAATCGTGAAGGAGTCCAAACTAAGATTAGGTCAATGGGACGGGGAAATGAACATCGTATACAGATGTTGATCAAGGTCGAGAATAGCCTCGAACGAATACGGAAACAACGCACGATACAACGTAGATTAACTACGTGTCAAATATGGTTCTCAATCCAACACATCACACTTAACAAGCACGACACCTCACTCTCCGAGGGTCTCAAGGTCAATGACGAGAGACTACAAGTGAACAAGGGAAGAAGTTGGGTCAGGGTGTTACATGTTTGGTCATTGTCGACAAATTAACCGTTGAAATTGACAGAAATATCGTTGGTGAGACGGTGTTCGGGAATAATATTTTGTCAGTAAGACATTGTTTAAAATTATTTGAATGTCCACGGGATTTGACCCATTTGTATATATTCAATTAACCCATCAGATCTGTTCCCATCTCTCAATATCTTTCTTTCTCTCTCCCATACTGACCACTCCTCTCAATCGAGGCTAGCCTTGCCACCGGCGGGAATAAAACCTATGGTTACGTCGAAGAATACGATTGGGTTCTTAGGGTGGTCCGAAGGCCTTTGGTGCTACTCCACTCCCCCACCTTTGCCGTTGCCTACCACCGACGCCATCTTCTTCTTTTCTGATGACAAAGAACTTTCTACTTCTTTTTATTCCTTTTTTTTTAAGTCTTGTGCATGAACTTTCATAAAAGCCCTTAACCAAAGTCACATGTTAGACACATGATTGACTTAACAGAGAAATTTTAACGGCATCCACCAAAAGGACTAAACGTGTCTAATTTTAGTACTCTAGGAACAGAAATTTTAAAAAAAAATTTAAGGGATTAATCGTAAAAAAATTCATAGTCAAGGAACTTATGGTGTAATTAAACCTATATATATTATATATATATATATAGATTTGGCCGAAGAAAAGACAATTAGTTAGCGTGGTAGCAACGCTCTTTGGATCGAATGGAATTCCCTTATGGTAACACGCCCCCACGGCACCAGCACCAGCACCACCACCGCCGGGATGAGAGGGAAGATGATTACCCTCCACCACCAGCCCGGCCACATCAACCACCTTCCTACTACGGAGAGAATGAACAATTCCCTCCTCCACCCCAAGTTACGCACGTGTATCACAGCTCCCACGTAGGAGGAGAAGGACCTCCTCCTCCTTTTAATCCAAACTACGACTTTCCTCCGCCGGTATCGCAGGACTTCAACAACTATCCACACTCCAGCTCTTACCCACATCCGTCACCGACGCAAGACTTCAACAACTACTCGCACTCCAGCTCTTACCCAACTCCGCCTCCACCGACACAGGACTTCAACCACTATTCGAACTCTGGCTCCTACCCACCTCCACCGCAAACCACAGTCCAGCATGTCTCTCATGAAAGCGAGCGCGATCATCACAACTATCGCCCCCATATGCCCTCGTTTGTTCACCACAGCTCCCACCACCAAGGATCAGAACTTCCCAATCAAAAACCAGCTGTTAGAATTTTTACCAAGGCTAAGACTGATTACTCCCTCACCGTCCGTAACGGCAAAGTCATTCTTGCGCCTTCCGATCCATCCGATCCGTTCCAAGTACGCTTATTTGTTTCGGTCATGCTTACTTTAGTTTTTTTGGATTCTAATTGTTTGTTTGTTAATTGACGATCGCACTCAGAAATAGTTAGTTCTTATTCTCTCTTATTCTCTCTTAATTATTGGTGTTTTTTTTTCTCCCATTACGTCCGCGGGATAATTGTAGCACTGGATCAAAGATGAGAAGTATAGCACAAAAGTGAAGGACGAACAAGGGTTTCCCAGCTTTGCTCTGATCAATAAAGGATCCGGAGAGGCCATAAAGCACTCGATTGGTGCCACTCATCCTGTATGTTCATCTATACCCTTGTTGATTACTCTATCCCCTCCCCCTTCTTTATATGTTGTATTTGTAGATATAATTTATGATGAATCTCAATTTGAGTTTGAAGCCATTTTTGCTTTGTGCTGATCATTGTCTCTGCCCCTTTTAGCGTATATTAAATTTCTTGTCAAGCAGAATCTTGTTTGTATGCAAGATTATATTTCTGTCTTCCACCACCATCAAATATTTATCCTGATGGTTGTTTGAGCAGCTGGTTGGATGCTAGTGTATAATTCTGAACTATGCTACTTTTAAGGCTACCAAGGAAGATATTGTCCGACAGGCATCTCCTCATCCATGTTTATCATGTTATTGGATCAACTATATCCTGCTAGGTAGTTTATGTAGGCAGGTAAGAAATCTGACATACCCGAATTCTTTCCATGGTTCTTCTTGTAGTTTTTGGAGTGAGTCCCTTGTTACATGGGAATGAGCTGATTTCTTAGGGTGTTATATGTTTTTTTATTATAGAGATTGGACTGGAGTACAAACCTGCTTGATGGTTGTTAATGAATAAGTCTTCATGTTGAGGTATGAAAAGACAACCTAACCAGCAACTATGGGTCATCATTTTAATTCAATTCCGTGGGTATCACTACTGTGTTTGTGTGTGTGTGTGTGTGAGAGAGAGAGAGAGAGAGAGAGAGAGAGAGAGCAAAGGTAAGTGGTTGTACATTTACGGGGTGGTTGTTACTGATGAACATATCTATCTACCAATCAAATGAGGAGGTACATCTGTGTTTTCTGATTTTTTTCTTTGGTTGACTTGTTCAGTTGGTCCCATTTTCTCACCAAATGACCACTGCATGCTTGACTTATAACCAGTCTATCTCAGTGAGACGAAGATGTTTCGTGTACCAAAGGGCATCTTGTTTTCTTTATAGTTTTTGTGGTAATTGAGTCTTATTTTTGGCAGCTTGATCCCGATTTCGAACCCTATATCACTTGATATCTTCATTTGTATGGCTTCTACCTCAAAAGTTCCAATGTGTATACTCAGAGTTATTCCCCTCTTGCCTTCCAACTTAAAGTGCTGCATTATTCAAGCTTCTGTCAATAGTGAATAGAAATACCATCAGCTCAAGATGAGCACGAGGGGGAAACTGTTGCTTGCACCCGTGACACAAGTCAGTCACCTAGCGTCTAAGCTCATGACACCTTTCTTTTAAAGGTCTCCTTCAGCTTTCTTTTCCCGTCGAAGCATAGATCTATGACTTTCCTTGGCGAAGTCTAGTGACGTGATCTTGATCTCAGCTGCCAATCCAAGAGCGCTATATGAATCCCAATGTTGATGCAATCATGGAGAACATGTACTACTCGTAAAGCCCATTGAATTGCCCTACCTTACCCGAGATACTCTGAAATTGTTTAGCTCGCAGTGTCTCCTTATGGAGTACTTCCTCGGCTCAATTGTCTGGCTCTAGATGTTGTTCCCTTTTCTGGTATTGCGGAATGGTCACCATAGCTCAATAGTTTGGTTTCAGTTTCCATTTTAAGATAGGATTTCGATCCCCTTGTATTGCTGTATGAAAATGTTATTCATGGCACATTTTTTCTTTGCTCTATATGCCTCTTCAATTAGTTCACATTTGAAACTTTCTAGCTCCGAGCAGGATCTTTGGGGGAGTGTCCCGTTTCATGGGCCATGGTCCTCAGTACCTCCATGTGAGTACTACAAGAAGGTCATTCCGTAGGAAAGACATGTACGCCTCAACTAAACCATTTAGACATTGACAACACCTTGCATCCACTATGTTTTGAACCATTTTCATTGAGTTGTCCGTAAACGCTTTCAAACCACCAAACAATCTGTTTTGTTCTCTTCCATGATTGGTTGTTTTATTTTAAACGAGTTTATAACTATAATGTGGCAGTTTTTTCATGACTTCGTTCGTATGTTTTAAGTTGCTATTAAGTTGAACTACCTTCTGAACTGACCATGTTTAGGCAGCCTTCTCGAGAATAAAGGTCAACTGAATTAGACTCGGTTGCCAGCTTAATCAACCTGTCTAAGTTGAATCATGTGATGGTTAACTGAATTAGGCTCGGTTGCCAGCTTAATCAACCTGTTCAAGTTGAATCATGTCACCTACTACTGAAACTCAAGACAGAGTGAGTCTTATATACCACATTGTTGCACGCGCTAGGTGTTTTTTCGTTTTGGTTGGTCTAATAATTCATGTGTTTGGTTACATGAGGATGATAACAATACTGATTGAGGAGGAGAGGTGATTAAGAGAAAACAAATGAAGTTAATTGTTTTGATAGAGAAGGTTATATCCGAATTGACATTTATTTGGCAATGGTGAGAGAAAGAACAAAGATGGACATCAGGACGGATTAACATGGAAAATGAAGACGTAATGCAGTTTCATCTGGATTTAGTCCTTAGGTTAAAGAAACTCAGAGAAAGAAACTCAGAAGCAAACATAGAATCTGACATTCACAGGTAAGTTCCCTTATTTGTTACCTATCAAAAAAAAAAAAAAAGAAAAAGTTCCTTATTTGTTTCATAGGAAGGACGATCCCCCCTCAGTAGTAGGTACAGAATAAATTAGTTGAATATCGCAACCATCTGTGATGTACTTCACTTGAATACTTGCATAGGTCAGCTGTTCATTTTGGCGTGAAGAATTGCTATGGCACAGCTGGTTCATAGGGAGTCCCATTGCCGAGCCAATATATTTAGATGTTCAGATAATGAGGATTATGTCTGTTAACATGCACAAAGCTCATATACACTTATCCATCAACCAAATTATGAATAAACCTTGTTAATTATGTGTGATTACCATAAGCTATAAATAGTTTTTTAGAAATCTAGTTGGTGTAGTGTGCTCTGAAGCCTTAATCTTTTGAGATTAATGTTCTTTCGAATTTTCTGTGCTATTGTACTGGACAAACTGATCATCAATCTTCATTGCATTTAATAGGAAGAAGGGTTTTGAATTGCAGGCGCAATTTCGAACCAAACCGTGGATATTCGAACTGAACTGAACCGAAGTTGAGGGTTATCGATGGTTTGAGTGGATATCGGGTGGGTAATGGGAATAACCGAAATGAAAAATTGGGGAACGATTTGGTTTTGGTATTAGCAGTACTCGCCCCATTACCCGCCCAATTACCCGAATCGTTACCTGACCGCTTATTTAGTACTAATGTAATTTTATCCGTATTTTCATATAAGTATTTACCATATAACTTAGGTATATATATATGTTGGATTTAAAACACTAAAATTCAAACATCTTTCTCAATTATGTGAATCTGAGTGAGCGCTTAGTCGTTCACTCCTCTTTATCACTTATTTATTTAATATTTGGTGAATTTGTGGCGTGCACAACTACTTAACTTGACTTTTTAGCTTTTACGAACATGATTATGATATAATTTTAAGTATAATTATTATCCTTTATCAAGTCTTATGAACTTGATTAAATAATATGTTATTTAAAAGTTCTTTTTGAGTATTTTTTCTAATCATTAAATTATTTTAAGCTAAATTGTTAGTTTGACGAATTACCGTAGATATTCCCGATTAGCCGTTACTGTGGGGAATGGATATGGGGAGACAAATTGATTACTCGGTGATGAATGGGGTGGATATGGGGCATAAAATTGAATTGGGGAATGGGGGTGGTTATGCATAACTGCCCCCGAACCGCCCCATTGCCATCCCTACGACCTGTCTATTAATAAGAGAAGATTTGGAAGCCCATAGCTGAATCTGGAGCATAAACATCATGTATGCCTAGCTTGTTACCAATATAACTCAAATGGTTAGGCTAGGGCATTTATATACATGTGCAAGTGAAGCATAATAATACAATTAGCACCCTTCATAATATACCTTATTCTCTTACACTCCCTCTCGAATCGGAGCATAAACACATGCATACCTAGCTTGTTACCAATATAACTCAACTTATTCTTACCCAAGGACTTGGTAAACATATAGCGAATTGTTCAACAAACTTGACATAACTCGTAACAATAATCATCATTTGAAGCCTTTCTGATAAAATGAGAAAATCATTATCCGGGTGCAACGAAGATGAGTCAACCGATGATATAGGATAGAATGGTCATGACTAAAAGAATGTGACATTTAGAGAAACTAAATAGTGATTAAATTTTGGGGAAAACAACCATACCTCTTTTAAGAACGAGGGTAGCCTAAGAATACACATTTTAGGAATTTAGGATACAACTTAGTTACGTGTGGACAATGTTCCCGAACAAAATAGACAAAACCAAAGGTCTTTGGGGATACGGAGAACAACGATTGAGAAAGGAACAAGATACAACCTGTGAAGGATAGAGGAGGGCATCCGATTAATAAGATGACATCTTTGTAGCTTGGGCACTTGCATTTGAAAGCAAAAAGCCCTAGCACTCTTGGCAATTCTTTCTCTCCACAACCCCATTTCATGTAGGTGTATTTGGGCCAGAAGATTGATGGATCATGCCTTGGTCATGCATTAGGCAGAGTAAGGAGTAGAGAAGTATTCTCTTGCATTATCGCTACATCGATTCTTAATAAGCACACTTGAGTTTTAATCTGAACACAGAAGCCACAAAAAATAGAAAATAATTCGGAACGACTTTGCATTTAGTAAACCCAATTTACACGAGAAAAATCATCCACAAAGGTAAAAGATTAATGATAACCAAGTTTTGAAACAACCGGGTCCCCAAAACATTAGAATGTACTAACTCAAATGGGCATTCACCCTAGGAAAGTATGACACATGATGGTGTTTGGCAAACTCACAATCTAATCTAGATAAAGACCCTAAACTAGGACATAACTTCTTTAGACTTGTGAGTGAGAAGGGTGACCCAAATGGCAATGTATTTGATGCAGGTGAGGGAATTAACACTGGAACAAGCAACTTGCGGAGGAACAACATTCGAAAGTAAATGCCTCCTAATTCATAGCCTCTACCAATAATTATTGTGAAGCACAAAAGAATTAGGATAAAATGAGACACAACAATTGTAATCACGTGTTAGCTTAGTGATGTACATTGAATTGAATGAAAAACCAGGAAGATAAAAGAGAAAAGACAAAGATAAAGATGGAGTAAGACAAGCAATACCACTCCTTTTAACAGTGAGACAGACCATCTTTTAGGGTGATACTATGCAATATAGAAGGGGTAAACAAAGATATAATACATGTATACCGGTCATAATCGGTTGCACCGAATCAACGCCCATTTGTGACGCGAGGAAGAAAGACATGTAGTAGGTTTACCTGTGTAGTCAAAAGTAGCAGTGGAAGAGGTAGACGGATGAGAGATTTGAAAATGTGTATATCGAGCATACTTCTTGTTTGACATCATAACCATCTTCCCTTCAGACTCGTGGTTACAAGCAACGCTAGCAAATCGATTACTAGGTTGTTTTTCATATAACTTCGCGGATGTCCCGAGTCCCCACAATTATAGGCGAGACTTTACCATGATTCCCTCCACGACCATGTGCATCATCGTCACGACCACCACGACCTCCTCTACTACCTCTGCAACCATCACGACCACCAATATCATAACCTCTAGCTCCCCGAGTACTTATCACAAGGGCAGAAGACTAACCCATATCACCCTCTGGAGTAGGCTATCATGAAGGACATGAAACACGAGAGAGCCTCAGAGAGGGAGCAATTCTCTTCGCCAGATAAAATCTTCGAACGAGCCGTAGCAAACTCAAGTCGTAAATCCAGCTAAAAAACCCATTACAAGAAGTTGCTCCCGTTGTGCCTATACGTGCTGAACATTAGCAGTAATAGGAAGTAAAGTACTCCACTTTTGAGACAACTTAAAATCTTTAAAGTATTGAGTCACAGTTCAATCCCGCTGATTTTGTCTAAACACATTTGGTGACAAGTTATGGAGACGATTCAGATTGTTGTGCCCTGAATACAACACCTCTAAGTACTGCCAAAGATCCTTGACCTTTTCAGTGCGGGAAACCAACTCAACAACATTATCGGTCATTGAATTCATCTTCTTCCCATAAAGAAATACATCATTACAAATCCATGCCTTCGCACCACCTGTTTTAAATTCAGTGAGGTGATCACCTTTTTCCATTTCAATCAGAGTCTTACTAACCACCTTCCGCCACATTATGCAATTAGTTCCATCAAGTTTCTTATATGTAAGCTTGTTGAAAGTAGAAATGACCGCTGAGACACCTTCGGTAGCCTCTCAAGTTGACATATCAATGAGAACAATAACCCAAATCACGCACCGAACAAAATAGGAGCTGTACAAAAGTAACAAATCAACTAGAAGACACCCAAAGACACTTCCAACTCACAAACTAACCACACACTCAGAATAGTCACGTCGAAGCGAGCCTGACGAACTATTTTTTTGCAAAATTTCAGCAAGCGCACTGGCTGGCGACCGGAGCTCCGGTAACGGCGAGATTTTTGACAACGGGAAGGGCACCGGCGGAGTTGCCCGATCAAATGAATCTTCCTGGTGGGTGGGTGTGTGTGGGGAGAGAGGGCGTGTCCCAAGTAAACTGGCTGGAAGTCTACCTTTTAAGCTAGTTCCTAAACTAACTGTAGTTGTGGGGCGATCTCATCTGTCCACAATCAACAAACACTGGCAGCCACACCACGTCAAGGGTTGGCTTGCCCTCTGGTCACTGTGGCACACCCTTGGCGACTTAGGAACAACTAGAAAACCTGCGTCTCTACTGTATCATGTAGAGATGGAAATGACAACGACAAAAAAAAGAGAAGAGAAAAAAAAGAAGGAAGAATTTAGATTGACCAGCACAGGTTTCTTAGAAAGATTCCTGCTTTGATACCACGTTGATTAATTAGATAAGATAAGAATGAAAGAATGAGATTTTGAAGCCGTAACCTCAAATGTTAGACTAGGGTAATTATATATAAGTGAAGCATAATATTACATTTAGCACCCTTCATAATACTCCTTATTCTCTTACACGACCCACTAGGAACTGCAGTTTTGGCACTTATGAATGAGTGATTACTGATTTTTTATTTTTATTTTTTTTCCTTCTCTTCTGTTTGCCAAAGTGAAGAGCAATCTTTATGTATGAAGTTATTTTTGTTTTTTGGGAATTTAAGTGGGCCCCCCTTCTTGTGTTGAAATATGTAGCCTTCACTGTAAATTTGACTGATATATGCCCATTGGCGATTCTTTTGCAGGTGCAGCTGGTTCCTTACAACCCTAATGTTCTTGATGAGTCCATTCTCTGGACTCTCAGCAAGGATTTGGGTGATGGTTTTAGGACAATAAGGATGGTTAACAACATTCGTTTGAATGTAGATGCCTTTAATGGTGATAACAATCACGGCGGTGTGCATGATGGCACTATCATTGTTCTGTGGGAATGGAAGAAAGGTGACAATCAACGATGGAGCATGGTTCCCTACTGTAAGTAACTTTCATGGCAGATTTCTAAATCATGCTCATACCAGTGTGGTTCAATATTCTTTTAATTTCCTTTTAATGTGGAGATACTATTTAGAAACTTAAGAATGGGTTTGAGGTGTCACTATGGCTGAACCTCTTAAGTCTTAATATCTTAGAACCTCTAAACGGCTGTTGTTGTGCAGGACATTTTATGGAGTTCCTATTTAGAAACAATATTGTGCTTGCATGTGCGGTAAGAATGATCTGTTCCTCTTTGTGGGTGATTAATGATCTGTTCCCTCCTTGTGGCTGATTTGTGATTAGAAACGGTATGTGCGAGAAGTTATGATTTGGAGTTAATGACTGTGGCTGCTTTTTATTTGTATTGTTTGTGGACATGTATTAATGAGTATATTATGCACTGTGAACTGTTATCAAAATGAATTGCAGAATAATTTTTGACCTCACCTAGCTCACGTGCCTGTTTGTTGTATAGAACAAAAATTACATTATTGTGGCTAAAGTCTGGTTGCATCCCAATTCGTGGTGAGTTCCGCATGTTGTAGGATATGATCGGTTATATACTGACCGTTCATAACTAATTACACTTGGACACATGAAATTGAAGCTAAAATTGAGATTATTATTTTTGGCTTCTTAGCATCACTCACCGAACAATGAAGAAGAGAGGGGGAGACGAAAGATAACTTAATCTTGTACTTTTGACGGTTTGATGCTAATATTAATGACGGGAGTTTGCATGGATGGAGTTATCACTCATTTTGTAAAGGTTAATGATACACAAAGTGAAAAATTGATCATAATTTTTTAAAGCTCACTCATGTCGCACAAGGAAATTTAAGTATTTTTGTTAGAGAAAGAGAAAGGGAGAGGAGAGTAATCTCCTTGTGCCATATGTGTGAGCTTTAAAAGTTATATTTAATTTTTTACTTTGTGTATCATTATCCTTTTGTAAAATGTATTGATATAAAAGTGAAATGGAATAGCGGTGACCCTATAGTTAAACCTATAGTTGGACCTGCATGAATTTTGTTAAAAAATACTCCCTCCATTCCAAGTTAAGAGTCTACTGTACTATTTTGAGATGTTTCACTTAAAGAGTCTACTTTTAAAAAATTATGCTTATAATTTTCATAATCTTTTATCTTTACCCTTCACTTGTGTTGTAATTATCTTGGTTGTGCTTAAGTATTTTTGTAATTATGAATAAAATTTAATAATTAATATATTTTTTAATAATTAGACTTTTCAAACATAGACTCTTTGGGTGAAACGGAGGGAGTAAGCAAGTAAAGAGAATGAGGACAAACCGGTCATCCCATTATCCAAACCCCTCCCCCTCCCCACCTCCCTCCCCCCTCCACGTGGCCGGCTCAAGGGTGAAGATGGGAAAACAAGGGCTTTAGGCCTCCAAAAATAATAGGCCTAAAAGCAAGAAAGATAAACTTTAAATAAAAATATAATAATTTTTTAAAATTTTATTATTTACTTCAAAAAGGCCTAATTATAGAGTTCGCTTTAGGCTTCCATAAGTGTTGGGCCCTCTGCAGTCCTCCCTCCTCCCTTTCCCTTTTTTCATTTTATTAGTTTCCACCCATCGGATGATCATAAAATTTATTTTGAAGTATTCGAGTAAGTAAGAACATCTCTAGTAGATAAACCTTTAAAATGTTTATCCATTATTCTACGTAATTATTTCATAAATCTTTAATTTATAATTATATTCTCCATTATAGATAAACTTTGTAAAAGCCTTATAACATTGATCAATTGCTAAATATTTTATTTGACATTTGGAGTGTTTAATAAATTTATAAAATAATTGTATCCATAACGAAAAAGTAAAATGAGAGAATTGGTAGATTTTAGTGAGAAAATAAATTTGAAAGAGCAAAATGAAAGAACTGGTGGAGCTTAGTAAGTATACTTGAAAGACTGAAATGAAAAAGTGGTTTGAGAATTAATTTATAGAAAATATATATATATATATATATATATATATATTTGACATAGATCCGTTTTAAAATGGCTACATTATAAAAATAGCCGTTGCATTTTTTATGTTGATCTTTTCACATAAACTTGCCTTGGAATTGGTGCAAATTGAAAGTTGAGAAAACATGAAGCGTTGATGCAAATTAAAAATAACCGTTCATGACATGTCATCACCCAATATGGCTCCAAAACTTTCCTTCCGGTTGACGGGCTTTGTCAACCTTTTGGTTACTTCCCATTGGAGAAGCCCTAAGTTGTTTGCCATCTGCATTTTTGACATGATGAGTCATTATCTCGAAATTGAGCTTTCAAGGATGGTAGCTTGTAAGCTTAAAATTACCTTCTATTAGGTTTTTAACCCATTCGTTGAATCTACACTTTGAAGCATCTTTATGTCTAGGCTTGAAGTTCGTTGACAAGTGGAAAGGATTGGATGATGTTTCTAGAGACTTTTGGGGCTTCTTGACAATTTTGGAACTTGGGAAAATGCAATCGGACACCACGAATCATGCTACGATTGAAGTCGTAGCGCTGAAGGAACAATTGGCGTCGCGCCAACTTTTTCTCCTTTCCCAATTTGCCCGAAAACTGCCTAGTTTTGATATTTAATACTTATTTACTTACCTTTTAGTTAGTATTCCACCTCTTAGTCGTTTTGGGGTTATTTTTCAGTATTCTTTAGGGTTTGTAAGCCTATATAAAGACATCTAATCGTTGTAATTAAGCAGATTATTTGACAATTGATATTGATTTATAAATTTGAGTTTTCTCTCATGAATTTTAGTGATTTACTTTGATGATTCGAGTTGAGGTTTCCTTGAACATCAACCCTAAATTTATCAATTAGTTTTTCCATCTCAATTGTTACGTCATTCACAATACTAAGTTCACGTCTAATGAAGGATGCTGGATCGAGGTGTCATTTAACTTGTAATCTATCTAGGACGAGACTAGGATCCCATCACAAGAGATTAGCCCAATAACAAGGCTCTAATAGCTATCTTTCCCCATACACCAAGCCAACCCTGAACATCTCCTGTCGGTAGGCAAAACCAAACATAATTTGAAACACTTTTAGGTTGTGTTACCACAACCTAAACGCATCTCCATTCACAAGGAGATTTTGCAAAGTATTCATTGACGCCCATAATGAGCGAAACTGTAGTCGATGTTACCAAAACTGAAATGGACCATTTTCTTGGCCATACACATACTGCGACTTATCACCACCTTAAGGACTGAACAATCGGAACAAATTGCTTGGTAAGGATTGGCCACCTAAATCGCCAGCACCATTACCAAACATATGATAGGGCAACCTGAAACACAAAGAATTAACAAGTAAAACCCCCAAAAAAGTATGGGAGATCGAGGAGTCCAACCACAGCCCGATGGAAGGACTTGGGAAGGGCAACCAAGGTAGCCGTAATGGGAAAGCACTGAGATGTCCATCCCGGTCACCACCGTCGAGTGTTTGACAACCCACATTGAACCAACCAAGGCCAATAGCAACTCCAACGGAACTATGGAAATAAAACAAGATCAAGAAACAAATGGATGCAAACTTCTCAACCCCTTAATGCCCGGACCAAGAAGTAGATCTAAACAAACAACACAAAGGGAAAGTTGAGTTTAAACACACAGATGACATATCTGGAGCGAGGATTGAAAAATTCTTGCAAGACAACATAAAGGTGAGATATCTTTAATCAAGAGGTCAAAGAGGGAAAAAGGACGCAAAAAGGCATGGAAAACCGATGTAAAACCATATGAAACCCTAATTTCTACCACGATCGGTGACTTAGGCTACGCCGAAAACCTATCACCGAAATCACCTAAGGTGCTAGAGAGAGATAGTTTCTCTTCAATAGTTACTTGTCTATAGCAACATATTAATGACAATAACAATAATCTATGGGGTTGATGCATTCCAGGTCATGCGTTCCGATCATGTCTCAAGAATTTTTTTGAGAATTAACCCTTATTCTCTTATTGCGGCCTCATAATAACATTTTCATAGTTGGGCATCTCCAAGAGTGCGTTGCTAACACCCTGCCATAAAGGCTCGATCCTATTTAGAGTCTTAAACTCTTACTAACCAGCAACAACCAACATCTACCAGGTTTATCTAGACACAAACACTTACGTGTCACTTTATTTTTCTGATGATTTATCCACATTATAACTTGTTAATACCATATTGAACCTACTTTGCATGATATCTACTCAGATAGGTTGGGTTGCTACCGTAAGTGAATCAACTGTGGATTTCAGCCCCATTTCTAACCTTGATTTTATAACCTAACTTAAGTCAAGTCCTTTAATTAGGGGATTTGATGTATTTTATTTGGATACAACAAAATCAACTGCAAAAACCCCTTGAGACACAGATTTCCTTATAGTCTTGAGTATAACTTGAAAATGTCTCATTGTCTTTTAATTGTACTTAGAACTCTTGATCTTGGCAATTGTGCTCATACTATCACAATGCAAACAAATCGGTGGAATAGTCTTGTTGATAATAGGTGACTCAGAACATTAATCCCATAATGTTAGGAATATGCCTGTAAAACAGCTGATATATATGTTCGCATATTCCAACACAGTTTACAACGCATGTTTCACAAGTGACTAAAAGGGTTGCGTACCGGTTAGTGTGGCAATTTACTGAAACATTGCATAGGTCATTAGACTAGAAAGTCTTTGTACATGTCTGAGTCTGTGTCCTACCGAGTATTGATGACTTTTCATATGGATTAGCTCTACCAGCGCTAGCAGATATTTCTGCCAGCAATGTCTCATCAGCAGACATTTCTACCAGCAATGTCTCATTAGCAATCTTCACATCAACAGTTATAAATCGGCAGTTACTCAAAGTATCAGTCATGTCCTTCACCAGACAACTGCAAGAATGCTGATAAATCTCAAGAGGAACATCGGTCATTGCTCGAAGCTACAATTCAAAATATATCCATTACAAGATCTTCCTGACAGCTCAAGATACGCATCGATGTCTGCGCTTTCACTATTATTCAGAAGACATTTCCCCTTCCGTGTTTGTTCCCAGACTTCAAGACACATCCAGACAACAGACCAAAAACTGTGCACTTTCAATCAGGCCTGCGTGTCACGTCCCATCCATTCAGCTTGATTCCTGGACAAACTTCAAGACAAAGCTCACATGAAGGTCTTTGCCCAACGCTTTCTTCACACTCGATGTTCGATAAATCAAGACTTTCCAATGGGCAAAAATCCATCCAAGCTTCAATGACTCTATTTTCTTCTCCGCCTATAAAAGAAACCTCTCTTTCCTCATCTCAAAAGAGTAGAAGAGCGAAGCTTCAAGAAAAGAACTCTTAAAGTGGGAAAAACACAAGTGTAAGAACAAACACTTTATAGGATAGAAAATCTGAAATTCCTAAGGAAAAGAAGCCAGGCTTAATCAAGAACTCCTTTCTTTATTTGAGTTCTTTCTTCCTTCGAAAGATTCAGTTTCTTCAGCAGCTATATTTCAAATCCATAGCTAGAGACTAAGCATCCTGCTCATCGTTGAAGACTGACCAAGCTTGAAGATGTCCGATGAAGAACCAGAGCCTAATAATCCATACGCATTCATATCGGCACTTATATTACATTATAAGGGTGTCGATTGTGCAATAAATTTTCATCACTCTTGGCCGAGCGCTTTGACTCGGTTGTTCAAATACTAGTTATTTGAACAACGACCATAATATTCTCTTCTTACATCACCCTCCAATTGGTCCTACCTCTTGCTTTCCCCAAGGTACTTGGTGAGGCCAATAGTTGAGGGTTTCTAGTATGTCTTCCTGGACCCCCCACTCCTTTCCATGAAATCCCTGGGAGATTTAAGAGATTGCTAGGTTAGAGAGTCTAGGTTGATGTACTAAGCATGTTTGTCTTTGAGCAAACCTCTGCTGAATTTTAATATAAATACATTTACTTACATTCAACCTTTTCTTGTCTTTCTTGTAATATATATGTTTTCACATATTGTGCAATCTGGTTAAGAAAAGTAATCACCGCATCTAATATAAGATTTAAGTTTGCTGTTATGATGAATTTGTACCTATTTGTTTACAACCGCTTTAATCTTAATTGCTATACTTATTTTGCTTGTCCTTTCGCTGCTTTACTCTTTTAACATTTGCAAAGTATAACAAATCTTCCACCAGCAGTCTTTGAAAACTGTTGATTGCACATCAGCTGATCTCTCAATATAAGCTATGTTGCTTAAATATGGAAGATGACCTATCCAATTATTCATTTCATCCTTGTCCTTAAACATAATCTATAAATCAGATGAAATTTTTAATAAAGGTCATATAGGCTATTCACCCCCTCTAGCCTATATTCTGAGCATATCAACATGGACCTAACAATTGGTATCAGAGCTAGTACTCTGTGAATTTTTTTTCAGGCCTAACAACCTGAGAGTTTTGATCCTGTTACTCAGATTAGATGCATAGTCAAAAAGATTTGTTTTCAAAATCCTTATTTCAAAAAATCTTTTGACTGTGTGATCTGGAAGTCATTTTGAAAATGCTTTTACAAATCAAAATCATATTGAATTTCAAAATCTTTGTGAGAAAAGATTACCGTGATGACTGTGTGATTGCTATAGGAAAATCTTTCAAATGACAGAAGTGTATTCATCAATTGGCTTTTTGAAGAAAAGTACTATAGTTAAATAGAGCTTGACTTGCTAAGGATAATATTTGTTATTAAGTATTTTATTTTCAAATCCATAAAATATCCTTTAGCAAATTTCTAAACTTTAGACATGATGGATGAATTACAATGATGTATTTCTGAAAATTGTCATCTTGATATAAGGCTAACGATTGTTTCAATCTAAGACCTTTTCAAGAAAGCTTCTCAGTTCAAATACTTGTGATCTTGTATCATAAAATATTGAGGTTCTTACTAGTATCTCTTTGGACATGTCTAAGTGTCAAAAACTTTCTATCATGGAATCTGCTGATCCCTACATTCTATGATACTTAGTTTTTGAAGACTTTGCTACTTATCCATTTAGAGAAGATATGTAACTAATTATTGAAAGTTTAAAGCAAAAGTAATCAGTAGATCTCTAAAGGTAATTAAAGGGAAATTAAATTTAAATCATCTCTAAATCACTGTGAATGTTAGCTCTTGGTCTAAGGACATCTATGATGAAACCTTCTTCTTCAACGGAAAGCTTCTGCCTACAAGATACGCCCAATGAACTTATGCACAACTTCAGAACAAGTTCTTCAACTACTATGAGCAGATGTGTTCAAAAGGAAAAATGAGAAAGTAATCCAGGTTTATAATTTCGTATCTTATTGGATTACACTTATAAGTCATGTTTAAGTAATTATCCATTACTAAATGTGCTTACTATATTTCATTTGTATTATTGGATTTCTAAAGCTACTTTTAGCTCATAAATGTTGCTGACAATCTTTCTTTGAGTATTTAAGGCAGGAACTCATATGACAAAAAGTCAAAAATGCAACAAATTTCTCCATCAGCAGACATCAACTTGGCTACTGATTTATGAAGGACTGCTAATAACTCATGAATAACTCTCTATGTCCTTTACTCACTGTTATAGCATAACGTCACAATCATATAGAAGTCCACCGATGAGTCCAAGATTTTGAGAATGACCACTTCGCCAGCATATGCACAAAATAGGTCAGTAACTGTTTTGTTATATGGATACATCCATGTCTGCTAAATTCCTCTTCAACCTATTATCGACATCTGCATTAATAAAGTCTTATCATACTATGCTTTTCATGATTTATCTGTATGCTTGTATGATTTGTTTTATGCTAACGTTTTCCAAAAACTGATCAGCACTTTTCACATCAACTGATTTGAAATATA
This sequence comes from Platycodon grandiflorus, assembly GCA_016624345.1. Lineage (NCBI taxonomy): Eukaryota > Viridiplantae > Streptophyta > Magnoliopsida > Asterales > Campanulaceae > Platycodon > Platycodon grandiflorus. The sequence goes on from CM028363.1 coordinate 14,766,215, forward strand.
TTTTAAAACGTCTTTTAAAATCTAGTTGGCTGAAGTTTCATATCGGTCAACATGCACTTCATAAGATCAGTTATATGTGCTGACTTATAGAAGTAAAACTTTTAATGACTTGTCTCATTCACTAGTCTATTAAAAGTGTAACACCCTGACCCAACTTCCTTCCTGGTTCGCTTGTAGTCTTTCGATATTGACCTTGAAACCCTCGGAGAGTGAGGTGTCATGCTTGTTAAGTGTGACGTGTTGAGTTGAGAACCGTATTAGACACGTAGTTAAGCTACGTTGTGTCGTGCATTGTTTCCGTATTCGTTCGAGACTATTCTCGACCTTGATCAACATCCGTATACGTTGTCCATTTCCCCATCCTATTAACCTAATCTCGGTTTAGACTCATTTACGATTGATGATCATATTGATCTTGTCGTTGTCCCGCACGCCGAGTCATTTCGAGTATTTCGTGTGCCCCGATTTATATTCAAAACCTTTACATGGTCGACTGCGTGAGCATTTCGTTGAACTTCTAGCGTTGTTTCTGGACTTTCGGGAATATTTCGGGAGCGTTTCAGAGCATTTTCGGAGAGTTCGGAGAATCTAGACACACAGCGATCGCCCTGGGGAGATCAAAGCGATCACCCTGCAACCAGAGGGCAAAGCGATCGCCCTGCAACCATAGAGCAAAGCGATCGCCCTGGTTAGGACAGAGCGGTCGCCCTGCCCCATACTCTGCTCGTCTGATTTTCGTTCTTTCTCGATTTTTAACATTTTTAAGTGGTTTAAAATACTCAAACAAGCCCGGGATTGGACCAAACACTTACCCATGGTATTAATAACATAACCCAACCCATTTTCCCCTCATTATTCTCCTCCAAACCCAGATTTTAGAGAGAGAGCAAGAAGTGTGACGCCCCGACCCGGATTTCAATACGAAATCCCAAGGTCGACGCGCCAAACAACAAGCAATTAACGAAATAATTAAAAAAAACGTGTGACGCAACAAGCGTGCACGCCACAAAACCACAATGGCAAAAACTTTGGTAAATAAAACCAATCGTCGGCGACGTTACAGCCGAAACCCAACTAATTAAGATACAAGTACATGTGTGAAGAAGCCACACACAACATTAACTACTTCGGCCACAACAGACCGGAAACAACTACGCAAAAACCACAAGCCATAACTCGCTTGGGAAAACAACTAAGTTAACACGTAAAAGAGTATACGAGCTCGACAGACATGTGTCGGCCACCAAAAGAATAATAGATACAATTAGTATATCAACACTACCCAAAGCAAAGTCTACATGACTTTACTTGACCAATCGTCCTCGCCAAAAGAATGCCCACTACTATTAACAAAAGAGCTCCAAGATTTAACAAAACAAAGGTCCACCTGCGAGCTACGCGATAGGACTAATCGGCCTCACCGCGAACTTCCTGCCTGGCTCGGATCTAAGGAAAACAAGTAAACACACAACGGAGTGAGTCGTAATGACACAGTAAGTTACTAATGCAACTACATGGCATGGCATGATATTCAAGCAATAATTATAATATGGTATTAATGTTCATATACCACAACCAAATCATTTATCATCTTACCGATACACAAATCATTTAACTCACATAGTACTTGGTTAACTCATGGATGCTCATAAATGACCATGTTAGAGAAGGATATCATATCACCTTCTTCAACCTTGTGTCGCTCCTGCAATACACAATCAAACAACAGTGCCTCGATACTCGTGTGTGTAGTATCGACGTCGCCGACACAATCCCGTCGAGTTCAACATAGCAAGCCAAAGTCATGCGTATTGCTACAACATTGGGGCTACTTCTCAACTGTGGCCAACAGAAGAGGGGTGTGTGCAACTCCGGTACGGCGACTTATGGCGATCACAAACGTTAATTTGTGAAGACCATAGGTCGTCCTACCTTACTCAACAAACGACGCCAGCTGGACTTACACCATGCACAAATAGATGTTCTTATTTATCAAATGCAATTAACCATCAAGTTCAAAAGTAGTGAACTTGACAAACGACGAGTAGATTATTCTATTCTACCACCCATCATCATTTAACCAATTTGTAAGCATTCGACTCAACATCTTAGAGCTATACACAAGTCTCTATTTTAACAGTATCAAAGGTACGGAGGACTAGAGTCTCGATCAATCGAACTCTAAACCTCGTAGTAATCTAATATGTTGTTCGGGGAGTCATAATCTTCCCTAAAATCAACTTCTCGGAGTCGTTACTAAAGTTCACCAAATTAGGGTTTCGATGCTATATGCAAAAGCCACCCATTTTCAAGTCTCAAGTTCTCTATTTGTTCAAATCCTAACATTTATATTCCAACCTTAGTTCATTAACATCATTCAACACATACTCATAGCACAAATACAATGTACCCATCTCCACCTAGAGATTTGTACATGAGAACAACATATAAAGCAAGTCATACAATAATATTGATGATCTAACACACATTGAAGCTTAAAGCATACAAAGGGGGTTTAGTAACTTACCTAGAACCGATTATCAACACAATGAAAGTGAAATCAAAGCCACCCAAGTTGTTCCCTAGCTCAATGCCAACACAATGACGGTCTCGGATCGTCGATCGGATGGTCGGATCTCTGGGAACTCCCACACACACACTAGTCTCACCAAACTCTCACACACACACTCTAAGGAGCTCTAATGGAGGATTTGGAGGGAAGAAATGGAGAGAAGGTGAAGTCTCTCCACTCAAATATGTGTAACAATTCAGATTGAAGAGGGGTAGTGTTGTGGCTCAAGGAGAGCCACACATGTATTAAGTTCTAAGGGTACAAAGGTCATTTCACAAAATCCTGATTTTTGGTTCAGAACGACTTGCACGGCCGTGTCAAGGAAGTCGCACGGCCGTGCCAAGGTAAGATGCACGCCCGTGCCAAACATTCTGGAAGTGGTCTGGCCATCTTGCACGGCCGTGCCAAAGAAAGGCACACGGCCGTGCCAAACATACTGTCCAACATATCTCTATTTTTACTCTATTGCATTGGTTTGGACACTTGGGTACACCTAGGTGTGGTCACACAACAATTCTAACGCATCAAATAGACATCGTGAATCTTAACAATCAATATCTCAATGCATATTGGATATAACAATTCCTATAAACATGAAATTAAAATATAAATAGAAGCGTAATTTAACTAGCATGTTAATAAAACAAGTTTAACACATAATTCACACAAAACATAAGTAAATCATGCATGCGAGGATTCGGGGTGTTACATCCTCTCCTCCTTAAAAGAATTTAGTCCCTAAATTCCTTACCAAGTTCATCGAAAAGATGAGGGTATTTCTCACGCATGTCGGCCTCGGTCTCCCAAGTAGCTTCCTCAATGTCGTGATTCCTCCAAAGCACTTTAACTAGTGGGTTCCGTTTGGTTCGCAGGGTCTGTTCCTTAGTGTCAAGAATCTTTACCGGTTGTTCGACATATGATAGATCGGGTTCAAAAGTAATCTCCTCATACTCTAACACATGTGAATCGTCCTTCATGTACTTTCGAAGCATAGACACGTGAAACACGTTATGGATTTCCGACAACGAAGGCGGTAACGCAATTCTATATGCTAAAGTCCCCACTTTCTCGAGAATTTCAAACGGACCAATGTATCTTGGTGATAACATCCCTTTCTTTCCGAATCTCTTAGTACCCCTACGTGGCGATACTTTAAGGAACATATAATCTCCTACCTGAAACTCGAGATTTCGTCTCCGATTATCGGCATAGCTTTTCTGTCGACTCTGGGCAGTAAGTAGTCTATCCCGAATAATCTTCACACTCTCAACCGACTGTTGTACTAACTCTTGAACCCCAAATCTTAGCTTCGCCAACTTCGTCCCAACAAATCGGCGATCTACACTTCCGCCCATACAAAGCCTCGTACGGCGCCATCTCAATACTCGCTTGGAAACTATTGTTGTAGGCAAATTCCGCTAAAGGTAAATGAGTATCCCAACTTCCTTTAAAGTCTACCATGCACGCACGCAACATATCCTCAAGTACTTGAATTAACCTCTCCGATTGTCCATCCGACGAGGGTGAAAGGCGTACTAAAGTTCAATTTCGTCCCCATAGCCTCCTGTAATGCACGCCAAAACCTCGATGTAAACCTCGGATCTCGGTCCGACACAATACTCACCGGAACTCCGTGCAACCTCACTATCTCTTGAATATACAATGCCGTAACCGACTCAAGGAATATGTTATCGCAATAGGAATAAAGTGTGCCGATTTTGTCAGTCTATCCACAATAACCCAAACGGCATCAAATCCTCGATGAGTACGGGGCAATCCTGTCACAAAATCCATCGTGATGTGCTCCCACTTCCACTCGGGGATCTCAAGTGGTTGCAACAAGCCCGCTGGCCTCGGTGCTCGGCCTTTACCGTTGACAAGTCAAACATCTTGAAACATACTCCGCATCTCTCGTTTCATCCCACTCCACCAAAGCTGTTTCTTTAAATCCCTATACATTTTGGTACTCCCGGATGTATAGTATACTCCGCCTTGTGAGCCTCATCAAGGACTTGTCGTTTAACCACCTCATTTGAAGGAACGCAAACTCTTCCCCGAAATGTAAGAATTCCATCACTATTCATCGCAAAGTCGGGTGTTTTTCCTCGCCCAACTCACCAATTATCTTAACAATTTCGGGTCATCAACTTGAGCCTCTTTAATCTGTTGAAACAAAGCGGTGTGGCTCGAATATTCGCAAAGATTACTCCACGTTCTGTCTCGGAAGGATTCCAATCTCGCAAATCCTCTAACATCTTCCATTCTCGAACCATTAAGCAAGAGACATATGTCTTCCTACTCAATGCATCCGCTACAACATTCGCTTTCCCGGGATGATAAAGGATCGTACAGTCATGGTCTTTCAATTTCTCCATCCATCTACGTTGTCTCATGTTCAACTCCTTTTGCGAGAAAAGGTACCTCAAACTCTTGTGATCCGTGAAGACCTCAAACTTTGCTCCGTATAGGTAATGTTTCCATTTATGCAACGCAAACATAATCGCAGCCAACTCTAAATCATGAGTAGGATAATTCGTTCGAAGCTCAATTTCTTCGAAGCATAAGCAATAACTTTCCCATTCTGCATGAGTACACAACCCAAGCCCTCCTTCGAGGCGTCACTATACACCACGAAGTTGTCACCTCCACTAGGCAACGTCAAAATAGGAGATGTCGTCAAGCGTCTTTTCAACTCTTGGAAACTAGTCTCACATTTCTCATTCCACACAAACGGTGCCGTTTTCTTTGTCAAATTCGTCAGAGGTGTAGCAATCTTGGAAAATCCCTCAATGAATCTCCGATAGTACCCCGCCAAACCCAAGAAACTACGAACCTCGGTAACTGTACTCGGTGTTTTCCACTTGGCCACTGCTTCCACTTTGGATGGATCAACCGCTATCTCATCCTTCGAAACCACATGACCCAAGAATGATACCTTCCCTAACCAGAAAGCACACTTGCTAAACTTAGCATACAACTGCTTCTCCCGAAGAACTGATAATACTACCCTTAGGTGCTGCTCATGTTCTTCCCGTGACTTAGAGTACACAAGTATGTCATCAATAAAGACCACTACGAAACAATCTAGATATTGATGAAACACACGATTCATCAAATCCATAAATACCTGCGTTTGTCAACCCAAACGGCATAACCACAAACTCATAATGCCCATATCTCGTGCAAAGCGCTTTGGGAATGTCTTCCGCTCGAACTTTCAACCGATGGTACCCACTCAAGTCCAACTTGGAATACACAACCAACCCTTGCAATTGGTCGAATAAGTCGTCGATGTGTGGTAAAGGGTACTTGTTCTTGATTGTTACCGATTCAACCGTGCATAATCGATACACAACCTCAAAGTACCGTCCTTCTTCCTCACAAACAAAACGGTGCACCCCAAGGAGATACACTCGGTCTAATGAACTCCCTATCAAGAAGTTCCCGTAATCGCTCTTTCAATTCTTTCTTCGCGGGTGCCATTCTATAAGGGGCCTTAGAAATGGGAGTTCCTCGTAATAGCTCAATACAAAACTCTACTTCCCTATCGGGAGGCATATCATAGTCGGTCGAAAACACATCAGGAAATTCACAAACCACCGGAACTTCCTCTAACTTTGGTGTTGAAATACTCTTGTCAACCACACACGCCAAATAACCCGCACACCCACGTGACAATAACTTTCTAGCCCTCAAAGCGAAATAACATGTATACTACTCTTGACAAAGATCACCCACAAATACAAACTCGGAACACCCGCATAGCAAAAGTAACTTTCTTACTATGGCAATCTACTAAAGCATGATAAACACACAACCAATCCATGCCAAGTATCACATCAAAATCACGTATGGGCACAACCAAGTCGCATGCAAAGTGTGATCACCTATCGTATGTCACAAGCTCGGTATACTTCCGAAGCCAACATATGCTCCCCAACGGGGTAGACACCTCAAGCACAAAAGGTAATGATTGGGGCAATACACACAAATTTTTCACAAAATGGTATGCAACATATGAATGCGATGAGCCAGATCTATAAGAACTCGTGCTCTACTACCAAAAACAGAAAGACTACCTCCTATCACGGATGTAGACTCAGCACTCCTTGTTGATCGAGCGCAAAGACACGACCCGAACCTTAGGTCTACCATCACTATCTCTCTTCGTCTCACTTGTCCGTACACTCGCTCCCCCGCGACTATCCTTCAACTTGGGACAGCTTCTCTTAATGTGCCCCATTTCCTTATTGCATTGCCCGCTACTTTGTTCCAACATCTATCTTCCGAGTGTCCCGGTTTCGAGCAAATACTACAAGTTTGTGGAGTACCCCGTGGACTCGTACGTACGGTGCTATTACTCCTCCCACCGGATTGCTGCCCTCGTTGCCTATCGATTGCCCTCTCCCCGATTTCCCCGGCGGTTATTGTTTCCTCCGTTGATCGCCAGGAACCTTGTCCTCGACCCTGGTTCTGCGATGCCTGTGGAGGGTTGTTCAAGTTTCTTCCCCGATGCTCTTCTATGTCATTTTCAATCCCATAAGCTCTATCCACCGCACTTCGATAGTCAGCAAGCTGTAAGGACAACAGTTGTTTCCTTTATTCTGTCTTCAGGCCTTTGATGAATTTTTGGGCCTTCTTTGCTTCTGTAGGAACCAAGTGACTACAATACCGAGCCAATTCCGTGAACTTGGCCGAGTATTGTGCCACCGTCATGCTACCCTGCTCCAGGTCATAAAATTCTCTCTCTTTCTCTCCTTTCGCGAACCACCTCCGGAATATACTGCGCCTTGAATTCCCTCAAGAAATTCGGCCAACTGTGGGGTTCTCCCCGCAAATCCCAACTCCCCTGCAACACTTGCCACCAGTGTTCAGCCGCTCCCTCAAGCTTGAACACAGCTAGGTTAACTTTCTCGTCATCGTTGCAACCCAAGGCTGCAAATATTTTGATGATATGTTCAATCCACAATTCAGCTTTCGTGGCATCCGGTTCCCCAAGGAAAGTACGTGGTTTCATCTTCAAGAAACGCTCCAATGTCGTAGCATAATTTCTAGGCCTCACTTCAGGTTGTGGTACTTCAACTCGGGTTGTGGAGCTTCAACCTCCTGTAGGTGGTGCTCTCCCATTCAAGCGTTCGTCATTTGGTTCATAAGTTCCATCATTCGTCCCATCATAACTGCTATGTTTGCGTTCGGGTTCTCTTGATTCGGCTTAGGGGACGTTAGGTGGTCGATTCACGCAATCATCTCTCTCATCATTCTCGCCGCACTAGTGCCGACCCGGCACTCGCTCGAACCTAGTCCGCACCATGATGACCTACACACATCACTCGACGTTAAAATTCTCAACAATAAACCATACCCACCTAGGCCAAGGAACCTATCCCGGCGACAAAGAAACTATTGCTCGATACCAGCTGGACGCCCGACCCGGATTTCAATACGAAATCCCAAGGTCGACGCGCCAAACAACAAGCAATTAACGAAATAATTAATAAAACGCGTGACGCAACAAGCGTGCACGCCACAAAACCACAATGGCAAAAACTTTGGTAAATAAAACCAATCGTCGGCGACGCTACAGGAACCCAACTAATTAAGATACAAGTACATGTGTGAAGAAGCCACACACAACATTAACTACTTCGGCCACAACAGCCGGAAACAACTACGCAAAACCACAAGCCATAACTCGCTTGGGAAAACAACTAAGTTAACACGTAAAAGAGTATACGAGCTCGAATGGACATGTGTCGGCCACCAAAAGAATAATAGATACAATTAGTATATCAACACTACCCAAAGCAAAGTCTACATGACTTTACTTGACCAATCGTCCTCACCAAAAGAATGCCCACTACTATTAACAAAAGAGCTCCAAGATTTAACAAAACAAAGGTCCACTGCGAGCTACGCGATAGGACTAATCGGCCTCACCGCGAACTTCCTGCTAGCTCGGATCTAAGGAAAACAAGTAAACACACAACGGGTGAGTCGTAATGACACGATGAGTTACTAATGCAACTACATGGCATGGCATGATATTCAAGCAATAATTATAATATGGTATTAATGTTCATATACCACAACCAAATCATTTATCATCTTACCGATACACAAATCATTTAACTCACATAGTAATTGGTTAACTCATGGATGCTCATAAATGACCATGTTAGAAGGATATCATATCACCTTCTTCAACCTTGTGTCGCTCTGCGCAATACACAATCAAACAACAGTGCCTCGATACTCGTGTGTAGTATCGACGTCGCCGACACAATCCGTCGAGTTCAACATAGCAAGCCAAAGTCATGCGTATTGCTACAACATTGGGGCTACTTCTCAGCTGTGGCCGGAAAGAGAGGTGTGTGCAACTCCGTACGGCGACTTATGGCGATCACAAGCGTTAATTTGTGAAGACCATAGGTCGTCCTACCTTACTCAACAAACGGCCAATGGACTTACACCATGCACAAATAGATGTTCTTATTTATCAAATGCAATTAACCATCAAGTTCAAAAGTAGTGAACTTGACAAGCGACCAGTAGATTATTCTATTCTACCACCCATCATCATTTAACCAATTTGTAAGCATTCAACTCAACATCTTAGAGCTATACACAAGTCTCTATTTTAACAGTATCAAAGGTACGGAGGACTAGAGTCTCGATCAATCGAACTCTAAACCTCGTAGTAATCTAATATGTTGTTCGAGTTATAATCTTCCCTAAAATCAACTTCTCGAGTCGTTACTAAAGTTCACCAAATTAGGGTTTCGATGCTATATGCAAAAGCCACCCATTTTCAAGTCTCAAGTTCTCTATTTGTTCAAATCCTAACATTTATATTCCAACCTTAGTTCATTAACATCATTCAACACATACTCATAGCACAAATACAATGTACCCATCTCCACCTAGAGATTTGTACATGAGAACAACATATAAAGTAAGTCATACAATAATATTGATGATCTAACACACATTGAAGCTTAAAGCATACAAAGGGGGTTTAGTAACTTACCTAGAACCGATTATCAACACAATGAAAGTGAAATCAAAGCCACCCAAGTTGTTCCCTAGCTCAATGCCAACACAATGACGGTCTCGGATCGTCGATCGGATGGTCGGATCTCGGGAACTCCCACACACACTAGTCTCACCAAACTCTCACACACACACTCTATGGAGCTCTAATGGAGGATTTTGAGGGAAGAAATGGAGAGAAGGTGAAGTCTCTCCACTCAAATATGTGTAACAATTCAGATTGGAGAGGGTAGTGTTGTGGCTCAGGAGAGCCACACATGTATTAAGTTCTAAGGGTACAAAGGTCATTTCACAAAATCCTAATTTTGGTTCAACACGAC